>VDFB02114010.1:0-31171 GCA_007258455.2 Sequoia sempervirens
ACGTTTATCCTTCTCATGCATGGAAATGCGCCCAAGGCAAGAAGGGAGTCAAACAGGTCAAACGCTTTTTATCCTCCTCACCCTCTAAAATGCGCCCAAACTTGTGCATGTCAAGACAAAAGGGGTGGAGTTGAAAGGTCGTCCAGTGGATAGGCTCAAATGCACCCATGTTTGGATGTGAAAAGTGATTAAAGGTGGTAAATGGGATGAAAGTTTTGCCAAAGCGTGGTAAACTAGGTAAAAGATAGGCGTTATCCTCTATCAAGCTTAAAATGCGCCCAAGGTGGTGGGTGTTAGAAAATTTTCCTAAGGCGTTGAGAGTGATGTGTGTGTTAGAAAATATTTCAAGGTGGTGGAAGTAAAGTGCTAAGTATGCGCCTAGGGGTGAAGTGTGAAGTGTGAAAACAAAATTGCTAAGGCGTGATTTTTTCCTTAAGTGTGCTAGGCGCCTCAAGTTGAAATAAAATATTTTCTAAGTGTTGGAGAACTCCTCTAAGGCGTTGGAATTTTTTTAAGGTGTGAAGTGTTTGCAAATGAAGTGAGAAATAAGGTGTGCTAGGCGAATAAATTTTTCTCTAAGTGAAGATGATACTTCCCTCGCTGGCAGATGATCAAATTATTTTCTAAGGGAAATTTTTTCATTTTCAAAATGCAAGATGATTGAAATATTTTCTAAGGCAAATTATTTTCCCTTGGAAAATACGCCTGGAGCCTCAGAGTGATGAAGTTTTTCGAAGCATGAGCCAATTTTCTCAGCAGTAGAGTCAGAAGTGAATGATAATACAAGATGATTCAAGTTCTTCAAGAAGTCAGAGCAACACAGGATGATCACAGGCGAAGAATCAATTTAAAATGATGAAAATAATATTTTTCTAAGGTTCAAAATTGAAAAATTAAATGAACCCGTTCGTTGGGTACCCATGAATTCGAGGTGTTCTGAAGAAAATTTTCTTCTGGGTACTGAATATTTGCAATGATAAATGGATTTCCTAGTCTTCCGAACTTCGCCGACACTTTTTCAGTGAAGAATTTAATCAGTGCTCAAATTGTGAATTTTCCTAAGGGAAAATTTAAAATTTTCTAAGGCAGAGTGAATAAAATGTGTTTTCAAAATGAATTTTCTTCGAACGATGAACTTGAAGTCAGTTGCCTAGATAATTTTGTTTGAATTTTTCAAGGATGAATTTCCCAGAGGTGATGAAGAGTTAAAATTCGAATTTCAAGTGACAAGATTCCGGCTGGTGAGTTAAAAAGGATGAATTTAAATTAAATTTTTTGAAAATAAATTCAAAGATGCCAGTCAAAGCCAAGTTTCTAGAAGAAATAAGATTCCCGACGACTGGAGACAAGTGTCAGAAATACCAGAGAGGGAAATTCAAATTCTTGAAGTGGAGTAGTGGAGTTTAATTGCACTGGCTAAAATTAACTTCTTCTAGAATTCAAATTTTGGCTATAAAATGAGCAAGTTTTTCACTTGTTTTCATAGCTGAGGAAGGCGAATTTGCTCTAAGAAAGGCATTGCAGTGAAGAGTTCAAAGTTTTTGCTGATATTGCTGAGACTAGTTGAGGGAGACGCCTTGAGAAAGTGTCATTGCTGAAGTTGAAGGAAGGACGCACTTGCAAGTTGCTGAGTATCCAAATCTGCATTTGAAGAGGTACGCCTTAAGTTGCTTGTGCTGAGAGTTGAAGGAAGGACGTCAAGTAAGTTGCTGAGAAGTACGCCCTTGCTGGTCAAAAGAAGTTTTTGCTGAAGTCCAGAGTTGCTTATGCTAGAGGTACGACTTTGCCAGTTTAGTTCATTGCTGGAGTTGAAGTTGCCAGTTGAGGGAAGACGCCTTGAAGTAAAGTAAGTTGCTGAAAGTTTTCAAAGTTTGCTGATTGCTGATTGCTGATACAAGGTTACGAAGTTCAAATTGCTGATTGGGATAGTGAAGTGAAGCCATCAAAGTCTACTTAGAAATCTGTTCTAAGTATTGAAATTCAAGAGAGAAGCTGAGGTTTGCAAACACGAGAGTTATTGCAGCTTCTAGAATTCGACTGCAGCCCCTATACAATGCCTTATTTTATTAAATTTAAATTGCTAATGAATGTTTGTTATGTTGCAGATGGCTGAAGCGAGGACAACTGGAAAAGACAATGGTGCCTCAAGACAAGCTGTGATCAAGAAGCTGAGCAAAAAATTCATGCCAGAGTCGAAGTTTATTTCAAAGCTGGGCAAGTTGACAGACACTAACCTGGGCTCCGTCAACCTGGAGACCTTCAAGAACAGGATGTTTGGAATTGGTAGTCATCGGGCTTCAGTCACTTCGCACAACATCGTCCGAAGTGGACTATAGGCAGTTGCTGGTTTCCCGCCAGCCATATAGTGTTCGGAGCTGATAATGGAATGTGCTAATTGCTATGAGAAGGAACACCGGTCGATCATGTCACCTGATGGCCAAGTGCTTGCCAATCGTACTCCGGCAGCCATTGGTGAAGCTTTCGGGATCCCGGTGCACAGGAATATGATCTACAAGTCCAGAGAACGAGCTGAGCGGATGTATGCTTCTGCTTTTGAGCGATGCATGGATACAATTAATACCCACTGGATGAGCACTCCCAAGCCTTCTCGAACGAAGTTGCCCAAGCAGATCATAGCGGATGACTTGAAGCAGGAATACTGTGATCTCATCATGATGCTAAGTAGGGTTGGAGGTTGCCCACAATCATTTATTTTTGAACCCTGGATGTTTTACTACATCAACCTGGTGCTAGAGGGAAAAGACTATGTCAATTGGGCTGCGATGATCAGTGACAACTTGCACGAGCAGCTCCTAAGCTTGAGGAGAACGAAGACATTTTACATGAGCTCCTATGTCATTTATATGTTGGCACGGAAGACGAAGTATAGGGGGATATCTTATAAGGAGCCTGTTGGATGTGGCTCTCATCAGTTCAAAATCTATGATGCCTGTCCACAATTGCACCTGTCGAGCACAACCCACTACAAGCGTGTCAACGACTCATACACCATGTACATCACGAGGCTGCTGCAGGAGCGATTGCAACACAGAATCTCGAAGGAAGCCCAGGAGTTAATTGAAAGGTATGGGTGTTGGTTCATACAATTTCCGAGATTCTCTTACATTAGGCTGCAAGGTTTCTCATCATGCCCATATAGGCTGCCTAAATACCCAACAGATAGAATATTGATGCTAGAGATATCTAGACAGTTGCTAGCCTTTGATAAAATCCAAAAGAAGAAAAAGAAAGGAGGGATAGAGTTTCCAATTGTGATGGGCAACTCGGATGAGGTGTGTCCTTCGATACAGGCAGCTAAAGAAGCTGAAAGTGAGCTTCAGTTTTATCATTTCTCATATCATACTAGCCGACAGCACTACGACCCGCATCATAACATCAATTGGGTTCTGTCGGAGGAGTTCAAGCATAAGGCCACCATAGAAGATTATTGGGCTGATGCAGTTGATGAAATTGAAGTAAGGAAGAGAATGTTCTCTCGGTTGCCGATTACTCTGATCAGGGAGTGTGAGGTAGTACCGGTTCCAGACCATGTGAACGAGAATATGGATGTTGTACATCCTGATTATGCAGCTGTTCGAGATACTCCACTTCCACCTCCCGATTGAGGTTGCAGATTTGGATACTCTCTCCATCCCAGTTATGACATTTACTAGAGCTTGGGTTGATAGGCGTGTGAACAGGCTAAAGAGTAGGTCAATTGCCCTGACTTACAATATGATGGGAGATCACAGGACGCCCACCACTGGCAGGAAGAAACAGATTACAAGAGGTCTAGAGTCCAGGAAGAAGGAAATAGTTAGACAGGAGCCTACTCAGCCAGAGCCTCCACGAGTCACAGCAACACCCTTGGAGACACGTCAAGTATACGTGGAGGTTTCTTTGTTTGCTGGGATCGTGAGGATTGCATTGAATCAGGTACCAGTAGTACAGGGTGATATTCAGCCTCCACGGAGAGAGTCAGTTGGCCAGAGTGCCAATGTACCTGTTAGGATTGATCAGCAGGATGATGAGGGGACTATTACTGACCCTCAGTTTCAGCAAGAGTTAGAGGAGGCCATGAACGATGATGATGATATAGTGTCAGGTGATACTCAGCCACTTGAGGATGATGAGCCTCGCCAGAATGATGAAGAAGTTGAGCAGGTTAGAGAAGTAGAGGCACAGGAGCAGCAGCCCTTTGACATACAGTATGATGTGCCCGATTGGCTTAAAGATAGAATGAGAAGAAGCCCTAGTGAGGAAATTGATCCAGCAGTTGAGATGGAGGAGTTCTTGAACAGGATCAGTGCACCTCCACAGAAGAAGAAAGCAAGAAAGTTTTCGAAGATCTCCACTGAGGAGGATGGCTCTCCTACTCTTCACGTTGTTGTTCCACGAGTTGAGTGTGACCGGAATGAAGCAGTTCCTGAGAATTATGTGGTCACGACTCTAGACTTGGGACGCCCTACTGGTGCGCAGATTGTTGAGGAGTGTGATAACTCCTTCCTCGCCCTCAAGGATAGGTTATTCAAGAAAGAAGGGAAGTATAAGAGGTTGAAAAGAGAACACAAGGCGTTAATTGGATATGTACAGCAGTTATCTCGTTCTCGAGGGCAGGATGTACCAGTGATAGAGCCTCCAAATGTATATTCCTAGAGAGTCGCATCAATGGGTTTAGTAGAGTTGGGGAGGATGGCACAGAAGCGTGATAAATGGGTCACAGGAGTTCGTGTGGAGACAGAGAAATTTATGGAGGACCTTACTTCTGCCTTTCAGCAGGCCTCTAGTATTTTGACACGGATGGATGCAGTGGATCATGCTTGGGGCGATGCCTCTATCTATCAGAGTAAGGTGATCCAGCGTCTTGAGGTATTGAGGCATGTGCCATTGCAGTTGCTGATTGATGGAGGTGTCATTCAGGAGAATGACCGATATGATTTCTCTCGGTGGTATTCTTCGCTATCACAGGCGTGGCTTCTTCGATGCGGCACAGGCATTCAGCCAGAGTACATAGGGCTATGGCCAACATTTTAGATGGAGTTCAGAACACTTTTGAGGCTATATTTGCTAGGCGGCTGAATCCAGATGAGATAAGTGTTGATAATTTGAGGGGTTTGTTGGTGCCTTTCTTTGCAGATGTTAAGACCTTTGTACAAGATGATTTCGAGAATACTTCTACTTTCTCCACTTTGATCCAGAACACGCAGGACTCCTTAGCTGCTTGGAGAAAATCTTGTACGAGGCATGAGCATTCAGTCACAGTATTAGAGTTTCAGCTAGATTGTGTTCCACCGATTTCAGTTCAAGAAGTTGAGGCTGTGCTTCGCAGATTCGTGGAGTTGGCAGTCAGAGAGAAGGCAAGTGGGAACACACTACTGGACGAGGATCTTCTAGAAGACTGAATGTGGACATTTATTACATTTACTATTTTGGGAGTGAGTGGGAATCTTTGATTCATTTAATGTACCACTCCCTATTCTGGCAGTTTTTAGGGTTAGGGCTGAGGTGGCACGATTCTGGCCACTCTATTAATTGTAACCCTAGCCGTCTTTTGGGACTTGGCTAGCTATAAAAGGGGGAGTCCCCCTCATTTGTAATTCATTAGATCAGGCATTAGCATTAGAGCTAGAGATTGGAGAGATTGCATAGTAGAGCATTTTGCTTAGCATAGTGTGGAAGAGAAAGAAAGTTTTCCCTTTGAAAACTTTTGAGGAGATTGTTGTGTAACACTTTTTATGATAATTGATCTTTTCATTGATGGTGGAATTCGTCTTGTCATGAATAGCTAGCAAGGTCTCTTCTTCCTTTCGAATCCAAGTAGCTTAATTTTTCATGCAAGTAGTTTACTTTGATGTGTGGTATTTTGTTGAGGTAGCTTCTTTATTCCATACCACTAGCAACTTGTTGATGATAAGTTTGCCTTGCGTGGTCGACTGGAGATTATCTTGTATTTAACTTCAATTGTGATTTGTATGCTTATATGCATCGTTGTGATGGTGTATGCATGTTGAGTCATAATTTGAACATCTTTTGCTATCCCCTTGAAGATTGCACCGATTTTACCTGAGGCTGTCCGACGTGAGGCTAGGTGAAATTTGGTTGAAGTCTGCCAAAACTGAATCCCACATATCTTGCATTTAGAGTAGAATATAAATTTCTTAGGCCCTATACCCTTTTACTTTCCGCACATTTCTGATTAGTTTTAGGAAAACAAGCTATATTGCCAAATCATACGCGAGAATTCCCCTTCAAAATCATACATTAGCTGCTAACTGCAAGAAGTCTGAACAATTGTGTAAGTCCCCTCGTAAGAACACAACAAATACATCAACCGAACTGGGTCTATTCGCATTAAAGGAACCTTGGAGTTGAACGTGCGAACTTTCTCAATCTTAGCGCACGAATACTTTGATCAAGAGAGAATGGAATAGCCTTCGGACTATTTTGTTCTGCTGTTTGGTGGGTCACAAAACCATCAGTAGAAAGTTTCATCTCACTGATTCCTTGAATGTAAGACTCCCAAGATGAAGGAAGACCATTAAGGGAAAGCATGGTGAAATCCTTGACATCAACAAAATGACCAGTAGTAGAGAGTTGATCTCTCAATTCGGAAATCTTCATGAAGTAAGCAATGATAGATTCTCTTCCGCCATCTTAACATGATGAAGTTGTTGCTTTAATGCAAGTGCCCGGCTTGTGTTGTTGATTTCGTACATTTCCTCCAAAGTTTTAAACATCTTTCTTGCCGTCTTCAACTTGGAGACAATAGGAACAATATGATCCTTCACGGAATCAACTAACATCTTCATCGCCTTGATATCTTTCTTCTTCCATTGAACCTTCTCTTCCTCATTCGTAGGTTCGGGAACTTTTCTCTCCACGAACTCCGCCAATTCGTTTTCCTCCAAGGTGAGTATAATTCTGAATCTCCAAGATGTGAAGTTTGTTGCTCCCTCAGGTCTGTCCTTCATCTTGAGACCGTTCACCATCTTGATGAAGAGATAGAAATAATCAACGATGAGAAAGAGAATAAAGAGTATCGCTGTAATAAGAAATCTGATCACGATCTTCTTCACACCCGGTCTGATACCATGTTAGTTTTTATGATCAGATGTAATGCACAAAAAATTAATTAAAAAATTAACACAATGACACAACAGATGCCCTGGGAAAACCCTCCACTTGAGGGAGAAAAACTCAACAACAAATACATCTCTTATATATAAGTAAAGGCAATGAGTCTCTTTACAATGAGGCCACACACAAGGCCAAATATTCAGCACCAGCAATGGCTGTAATAACAAAGAACAATCTGCTCTTCCTTGAACACAAATCTGCTCTTCAATGGATTTGCAATCTGCCCTAGAAGAAATTTGTACTTAATAGAAGGAGCTGCTCTTCATAGAATTCACACTTGCTTGTAGGAAGGAATCGAACTTGCTTGATGCTATCACAGATCCAATCACATGTAATAAGCTAATGATGAGCTACAACCTTCATCAATATCGAACTGCTCTTATGATGAACTCGCACTTGAGACAAATGATAGTGGAATGAATCAATGATGTATGAATGAATAAGAAACAATGAGATGCATCGAACATATATACAAGTGAGTGGAAGGGGTCATGTCTCACAAAGACAAGTCGACCTGAATAGAAAGATGTGTCTCTTCAATAAATCATAACCAATCGAAACTCTTCAAGGAGTCAGCCTCATAGCAAATTGTGCCTCCTCATTTATTAAATGTTAATCATTATTTAATAAAAGACACAACATATCAAAAATTGCTACCATCAATTAAATAGCCGATAGGCTATTATTTAATTGTCATCTCTTACATAATTTTTGAGGTAGCCTTCTAGCTGCTTGTTGACAATCTGGGATTGCCCATTTGTTTGTGGATGATAACTAGTGCTTGGAGTAAGCACTGTTCCACTCAACCTGAAGATCTCCTGCCAAAAAGCACTTAGGAACTTGCTATCCCTATCACTGACAATGGTTTTAGGAAAACCATGCAAACGAAAAACTTCTTTAAAGAATAACTCAGCCACTTGAGTTGCTGTAAATGAAGTTGTGACAGCATAAAAATGAGCAAATTTGTTAATCTATCTACCACAACATAAATGCAATCATGTCCTTGCACCTTAGGCAACCCAGCGATAAAATCCATTGCAATGCTTTCCCATTTTTGACTTGGAATGGTCAAGGGCTGCAACAAACCAGTTGGAAACGAGTGTTTATTTTTATTCCTTTGACAAGTTGAACACTCTGTAATATAGTTCAAAACTTCTTCTTTCAACCCTCTCCAAGTAAAGCTTTCACGGATCTGCTTATAAGTCTTGAAAAACCCTTGATGACCAGCACGGGGAACATCATGAAAGGACTTTAGAATCTTCTTTTTAAGGTTAGATTCAGGCACTGAAATGATCCTAGCTTTAGAGAGAATCAATCCATCAACCAACTTATACCTTTCATCAACTAAATGACCTTTAAACAAGCTGATTGCAAACTGATTCTTAGCATAATCAGCAGCAATTAACTCCTTCCAATCTGCTGAAAGCTCACAAAGAGACTACAAATGGGGTCTTCTTGAAAGAGCATCCGCCACTATGTTATTTTTCTCTTTGACATATTCAATGTCAAAGTCATATGCTTGGAGCTTACTTACCCACTTCTGTTGCCTTTTATTCAAATCCTTTTGGCGCATAAAATGTTTAAGACTATTGTGATCAGTCTTAACAACAAATTTGCTTCCCACTAAATATTGATGAAACTTAGACAATGTTGGGTGAAAATTATGTAATCAACTTTTTGATAGATTACACAACTAGGACTTTAGCCACAACTATGTGAGATATAAATCTCTCCTCTCAGAAAGGGGAGGCATTTTTCTTACTGCTGACAGAAGCGATAGTAAAACAAATAAAGGAATTACAAAATGTACATGATACTTATGAAGTGGGGGGGGTATCACATTCATCCTTCTCTCCTTTTTCAGAGAGGATGTTTACAATGCTTCACTATTGGAAGTTCTCAATTCACAATAACCTAAAACGATCAACAAGCAGTAATGCCAATACCTCTATCTTGTCAATGAAAAGCGTAGAGATACCGGAAGTGATTAACAATAAACAAGTAAAATAAAAGGGAAAGCTCATGAAGGCACAAAGTTGTTCTGTAGCTTTTTGAATGGTGGATTTGTGAAAGATGTGTCGTTTGTTGCATTAGAAGCACAAAGTCTTCTCAAATGCAGCAATTCCTCGAACAGTATGAACAATTACAAGCGCAAATTCTTGTAGATCATCCAACCAAAGTATCCAAAGAGCATGAACAATTACAAGCACAAAGTCTTGTAGATCATTCGACAATAGTTAAACAAAACACAAATGTAAATCTAAGTAAAAGACGTAACACAAAGTTTACATGAATTGCTTAGAGTCTTTCAGATATCACTTATTAATTACCACCAAAAGAGATCAATTCACAAGACTATCGAATCCAACAGAAAGTCTAGTTCGCAATCTTCTTCTTTATTGATCAGATTTTGTTCGCAAAGCATGAACACAAAGTTTCACAATTTGTTTCAAAAAGGGCAGCACTTTGTTGCAAAATACTAAAAGATCCCTAATACAAAAGAAATCCCTCATATATATGGAAAGAGGGAAGAGCAAAATTAGGAAACTAATTGAGAAAATCAAGGAAAGTTGGGTGAGCGATTCAAGGAGATCTCACGTAACTTTGACCAAAGTCAAAGTGTAATTTTTCTTAATGGAATTAAATTTCGAACTTGGTGCAATTACAATTTACAAAAAGACATATAAAATGTCAGGAAAAATTTAGAAGATGCATAATGGGAAGCATAAAAAATGTCTAACACTGGAGATCAGAAACCTTCACGTTTCCTTGCTTTGGGCGCGGAAGTCTTCGTATTTCTTCCTGGTCTCCTGCACGAACTTCCCATCCAAACGAATGGTGTAATCCACAATGGTGTGAATTCTCGTGATCAATCTCATAGTAGATGAGTGAACCTTCTTGCACTTGTCAAGATGTGTTTTCAGGTTATCCAATGTGAGCCTTGTATCACAAATGATGTTCAGAGAGGCTTCTGAAAAGTTTGCGTTGTGAATCATCTTCATGATGGCTTCCTTGAAGATCTGGGATATTTCTGTGGCTGGCAGGAAGATACGATTTTCCTCAATAAGTTGTCCTGGTAACTCCTTGATACCTTTTTCAAGAATTACATGATGCCCTTCGACATCTTCCTGCACTTGGTGGAGATCTTTTGTAAGAGATTGAATTACTTGAATTTGATGTTTCAAGGATTCTCTTACCTCAATGAACTTTTCTTTATTGGGAATTACCCCGACTTCCACCAATTTATTGAGCTTTACCTACTTCATCTGTGACCATGACAATAGGCATTTTTCCATATCTCTGCGCTTCTGGGAAAGTACACTTTTCTCCTTATCAAGCTCTATGGTGAGCTTGGCCAATAGAGTAGTTTTCTCGTCCGCAACAATTATGATCTGAGATCTGTGTTCTATGATCTTTTCAATGAAATCATGCAACACTGTGCCTTTGGAGGCAACTTCTCAGCTTTCTTGACAGTTGGGTCCTTAATACTTACCATTGCCAGCGGTTGTGCATTAGTTGAAGATCCTGCAAGTCTCTTTACAACTGTGGCATAATGCTTTGCCCTCTGTTTGTACATATTATGAGCTTGCTCCATTTTATCCAGTTTTCCAACCAAGATGTCCAATGTCACTTGCACATCTACTTTTGCACTTTCATTGGTAATTTTGCCAAGTTGGACGCTTGTTACTGTGTAGTCCTCCATATTGACATCTCCTTCTTCTTGCGGTGGTATGCCAATCTTCGCATACTTGTGGCCAGTCTTGTCAACGTTTAGCCTTGAGTATACTTTTTCCTTTTTCTTCCCTTTAGCCTTTGGAGGGACTATCTCTTCGAGGTCGAGCTCCTCTAGAGAGATCATTAGCTTCTTCCGCTTTGATACTTGAGATATCAGCCAAGGGGGAAGGAAGGAGGTGTGAACTTTTGGATTCACTATCAACTCTGTCGTCATTGTCACCTCTGAAGTTACCATGGGTATTGTGACAATAGGAGAAGTGTCTGTCATCATTGCTCTTGTAGACTGCACATTGAGCTGATCACGTATTGATTCATTCATGAACCGTTTGAACTCAGTTTCAGAAGTGATATCATATGTTGGTGAAGATAGGCTAGGAATGGATGATGGAGGACTTGACAAAATATCAACCGTATGAATGCTTGTCATTGAGGGAGTATCGAGCAAGGTTGATGTTGCAGGAATAGTGGATACCTCTACTGCAAGAATGCCTGTGGTAGGAATAGGTGATGAAGGAATAGGAGGTGGAGGAGTACTCGAATTTGGAGGGGTATGAGGAACACTAGAAATCACAGGCGATGACGTTCTGGGAATTTCCTCAACTACATTCTCAGGTGGAGACATAGTTCTTTCTTGATCATGCTTGGGTTCTTGTTGATCACCCCCTTGTCTCTCCTATTCTGGTTCACCTTCGGAATCACCTTCAGATTTTTCTTTAGAATCTTCTTTAGACTCTTGTCCGCTTTCAAAAACTTCTTCTGCATTAGAGTTTGCTTTTGCTGAGTCTTCATCTTCAACAGATTGGTCACTGGAAATACTTTCTTCATTGGAATCTGTCTCCTCTGAAACCACCTTTTTACCTTTAGAGCGAGATGGTTCAGATTCCGTGGTTTCTCCTTTTGGGACGACCTGGGTATCTTTCTTGCCAACAATAAACTTGATTCTGGACCTCTTCGTGAAGAAGTGGGAACAACCGCTGATTTATTTTTCATGCGGAGTTCTTGCTGTCGGGGAGCTTTTGCTTCAGATTCTTCTCCTTCCGAATCTGTTTTGAAACTTTTCATTTCAAAACCATGCTTGTGTAACCATTCTGCAGTGTTGGATAAGATTGGTGCCAATCTCTCTCTGATGCTAGTACTTTCTTTCCTAGACCATTGAATTGCAGGCGACAACTTCTTAGAAATATTTTGTTCATCATAGACAACATTCATGATATCGCTAGGATCTATAAAATCCTCTGGTAGGTCAGCAATATCAAGGTCTCTGATCTACTATACGGTCAACCTGCAATAATCCATTTTGCGAATGGCTTCTTCATCTTTGCAATCAGCCCAGATGTCCTCAAAACGGTACTTGTGATGATGACCCTTTTGCAATTGCCTTTTGACATTCCGGTAATCAAAATCAAACCTATACCTGTAGGTCCTGATTGTCATGATTTGCATCTCAGCATAAACAGATTTGGCTTTTTCTATAGTCGGGATAGTATATCTATTGATTGTCAGTGGGAACTTGAATCCACGCTTGTGAATATTTCTTCGTTCTTTGTGCATTGAAATCAGCTGTTTGCACATCTCCATGAGAACCCACTTGTCCAAAGGATATTGTGGCAGCATGTAACGGCAGCCAGTGTAGCATCCTACTCTCAAATACGTAAATGTTGGGAATTGTAGAAATATGCATCCAATTTTACTTACCGCCTTATAGGCCTCATTAGATACCCTTCTCCTCTCGAGAGTCGGATCAAAATTGAAAAGCAAAGGTGCAAAAAAAGTATCAATAACCCTCCTGAAATGATGGAAGCTTTCCTTCAACTCCAGTTGATAGAAAAATTTATACACAGGTACCAACATCCGATTCCCTTTTGTGGATAGACCTAGAAATTGCCTAATTACAGTTGCTGCATACACCAGATAAAAAGTCATATAGAATTTTAATGTAGAAGGCGCATTGATCAGTTGGTCATGTATTTCATCGCTGATCTGTTTGCCTCAATCAATGTGAAGGTTTTGTCTTCTTATGATCCTGATGTATTCATACATCCAATCATGAAAAGTGGATGATTCAGGCAAGCCCTTCACTCTGCTTAAAAACGTGATCATATCTTTGACATCATCTTTGAAATCACTTCGCAGGAGTCCCTTTGGCCATCTAGAAACAGTTTGCCTAGGCTTCTTCAACCATTGGCTATTTATTAAGTTTTTAGCCTTGTTGGGATCAATGTCATAGACTTCTTGTGCTTTTTGTATCAAGATGTCAATGTACTCCATTTGTGGAACTTTAAACACAATATCAAAGAAGTCAGGGTTGAGTCTCAAAATCTCATGCCCAGAAGAATCAATCACACTTCTGCTCTCCCTGATGTAGTGGGATGCAACTTGAAGGACAAATTCTGTATTGTGTGTAGTAGTAGGGAACATAGCTACCAAATGCAGGTTACTGTGTACAATTGCTCTCATAAAATTAGGAAGAGGCTTATTCTCAGTTTTCTCTGCAAAATCAAGCAAGTCTTGATGACCAACCTCTGTGTCTTTTATCTTTTCCACCTTGGAGACCACTACAGTTGGCGGATAGACATCTTGATATTTATACTTCATTTTGTCTTTAGCTTTTCAAGACGATGGAGGGTTTCTAGCAGTCATCAGAGAGCAATTGAATATCTGATTAAGCAACTTTGAGGATCTTGAAAAGAGGCTGCAAGATGTAGAGTCAAATGTTAGTCGAAAACATGGGGATGTGTGAAGCGAGCAACGATGATGAGCAAGCATGGAGCGAGTGACAAGGTACGCAAAACGATGCATAAAGTGGAAGGAGCAAGGTTTGGAATGAAATTGGCAAGTTTCGAGGTGTTTGGAAGAAAAGTAGTGAAAAGTGTAAGGGCGCCAAAATTCAGCGCCCTTGGACTTGAACAACTTTTCTTGGTGTAGAGGTGCTAAAAAACAATGCTTTTGCACTTTCTAGCGTTAGACGTTTTATGATCTTTGGGTGTAATGGCGCTATTTTTTTAGCCCTACTGCATTTGAAACATGAACTTTGAAACAAATGTGAAATGATGTTAGAGAAAAGCACTTTGACCATCTCGAAGCATGTAACGCTTAAAATCACTACTTGAAAACATGTATCGGATTGCATTCGACCTTCAAATCACCGCCATTTCACAAGTGAACAAAAACCATGCAATTTTACTCACAAAACGTGAGTTTCTTTATTGCTCGCACTAAATCGTTGCTGAACGGTGATGTGAGAAGATATAACAAGCGCGGGAGAATGAATGAAAAGAGAAAACGCGTACAAAGAAGAAAGCCATGTCAAAAACAAACAATGGAAGTTCGTTTGTGTGATGAAGCTTGAGAAAATGGGATTTGGGTAAGAGAAAGACAAGCCCACGAATGAACAAGACACTACAAACAAAAAGAAATAAGGAAAAACATGAGGGTTTACTGAAAACATAAGAAGAAAAGGGGAAAATGCACGAGTAACATTTAGAATGCATTTTCAGATCACAAAAGGTTATCAAACAAATACTAAGTGTGAAGGAAAGAAAGAAGAGAAGAGAGGAATGACATACCTGAAAGAGAACTCAAAACCTAGCTGTTAAAAATGTTCAAATCTTCACCAAAATGCGTTTTGAATGAGGTAGATATGCGCCCAACAAAGAGGAGTGAAAAAAAAATGCCAAAAGTGAGGAATAGGAAAGCTAAAATCACTTTTAAGTGATTTAGAAGAACTTAAGTCGACCTAATAAAAAGTGCATGAAATAAGGCACGATGAGCGAAAAATGTCAAAGACATGAAGAAACACGCCCAGGCCAAAAATTGGCTAAGTCTAGAAAGAAAATGTAAGGGCGCTAAAATTAAGCGCTATTACATTTTTTTCGAGATCAGTTTTGTGCAGGGATCAGCGCCCCTGCACTTTTCAATACTTAACCAATTTTGACTGTGCGCAGGAGCGCACGTTTTGAGTGCAATTGCATACTTCACAATTTAACTAAGTATGATTAGTGAGAATTTGCAAAGGAGCTCGTTTCGAAGGTCTTCGCGAGGCAAACATAGGGGGATGCTCAAACTGACTGTTTGAGGATTTGGAATGCATTACGAGGTGGCTCGAATACTACCTTGTTTTGTGTGCTTGAACTTCACGAACCTAGGAAACAAACAAGTTTCGTAGGGGGGTATTCGTGGAACGAGTGCTGCTAGATTCCACGATAACAGACAAAGTGTGCATGATGGCAAGCATCTCTTTATCATAAATTGAGTAAGTTTTTTTTGCTCCTCTCAACTTCCTGCTTTCAAAGACAATGGGATGTTTGTCTTGCATTAAAACAGCACGAAAACCTTCACCCGAAGCATCACATTCCAATTCAAATGGCTTTGTGAAATCCGGAAGAGCCAACATTGGACATGAACTCATGATATGCTTAAACTTGTCAAACACTTCTTGTGCCTTGTTTGTCCATAGGAAAACTCCTTTCTTTGTAAGATCTGTAAGGGGAGCTGCCATATGAGAATAGCCCTTAACAAATCTTCTATAAAAACCACATAAGCCCAAAAATCCCTTCAAAAGAGAGACATTCTTTGGAGGAGGCCAATCAAGAATGGCCTAAATCTTCTCAGGATCAACTTTGACACCCTTAGCACTGATAATGTGGCCAAGGTACAACAACCCCGTCATCCTGAACTCACATTTTGACTCTTTGGAAAACAAACATTTTGCCTCCAACATGGTAAGCACTTCTTCTAGGTGCTTGAGGTGCTCTGCCCAAGACTTACTGAAAATGAGGATATCATCAAAGAAGATGAGCACAAACTTTCTCAACTGCTGTCTAAAGATCTTGTTCATACAAGATTGAAATGTTGCTGGAGCATTTGTCAAACCGAAAGTAATGACAAGAAATTCAAAATGCCCAAAATGGTATCTAAATGCTGTTTTCTCTATATCCGCTTTCCTCATCCTGATTTGATGATAACCAGAATGAAGATCAATCTTCGAAAAGAACATAGCCCCATGGAGCTCATCAATAAGCTCATCTATCTTTGGAATAGTATATCTATTCTTAATTGTTTTTTGATTCAATGCATGATAGTCAACACACATGCACATTGTGCAATCCTTCTTTTTGACTAGCACCACTGCTGAAGCAAAAGGACTTTTGCTTGGCCTAATGAACCCCATCTCCAATAGCTCCTTGATGGCCTTTTCTATCTCATCTTTCTGCTTCTTTGGATAACGATATGGCGTGGTGATGACAGGCTTTGCTCCTTCTTCTAACTCAATAATATGCTCACAACCTCTTTCAGGAGGTCTCCCAGGAGGTAGGCTACCAAATACTTTGCTCTTTTTTGAAAGTAAGGCTTGAATATTAGGATGATATTGCCTTTTCTCTTCCACTAGATCAGCTGGTAGGACCATACATTCTGCTGCCCATTCGACTTGATCATGACAAATCAGCCTTTCCATTCTCTTCAAGGACACAATTCGAGGGCCGCCATTAGACATCCCTCTTAATACAACATTATTTTCCTTTGACTGAAATTTTAGCTCCATAGTTGGCAAATTCAATGTGATCTCACCAAGAGATCGCAGCCATTGTATACCTAGCACAACATCTGTATCTCCAATTCCAACCACATAAAAATCATCTTTCACCTCATAATTTCCTAATTGCATAGAAAGGTTAGGAATCTTTCTTGTGCAAGACATGGTAAAACCATCTGCAACCATTACCTTGAAGCCTTCAAATTCTGCAATCTTCAAACCTCTTTTGGCTACTAATCCTTCATCAATAAAATTATGAGTTGCTTCCGTGTCAATTAGAGCAACAATCTTTTGCGAGCCAACCACTCCATGAATCTGAAAGGATTCATTTTTTTGAAAACTCGATAGTTGTGCTAAAACACTACCATCTCCAACTTCATTAGGCTTCTCTTCTGGAGCTTTTTCTCCCTCACTACTTGCTGATTCGTATTGCTGATAAGACGAATCAGATTCTAATCCATTATTAGAATAGCCCTCCATTTGATGTGCTTTACCTCTTCCATAGCAACGGTGACCCTTAACCCAAGGTTCACAGCAAGTGTAGGAAACTCCATCTTTTCTAAGCTGTTCTCGGAGCTCTTCTGACATCTTTGGCGGAAACTTCTTTAGCAGATTTGAAGAATGTTTTTTATCCTTCTTATGGCTGAAAGGTTTCAAATGAAACTTAGGCCTTGGGGCTGCCAACTCCATGCTCTTCGCTTTCTTGATGGCTTCATCTAAAGTTGGTGGATCAAAGGCTTTGACCCATCCCTTCAAATGCTCCATTAATCCTTTAGAAAAGAGAACCACAAGTCTTCTCTCAGTAATGTTAGGCACCATTACTGATAATTTCTGAAAATCAGCCACATAATTTTCTAAAGATCCTTGTTGCTTCAACTGTGCCAATTATCTGAATCTCAACTCAGGATTTTTGGTATCAAATCTTTCAATCAATTTGTTGGTAAACTCATCATAGGTGTGGATGAGGTTATGGCCAAGAGTGACCAAACCATGAGTGCACCATTTATGAGCTACTCCATCCAAGTGCAATGTGGCAAATTTAATTGCATCTTCCTCTGGCATTGGTCTGAGAGAAAGATAGTTATCCAATTTCTGCACCCATGATCTAGCTGTACACTTATTACCAACATCAAAATGTTCCAAAGTTATCTTTCCCAAAGTTTGATAACAATCATTTCTAGGCATCATAGGAGGACGTTGCTCATTTCTTCCACCATTTCTCCTACTCCTTTGATTCATGTATTGATCAAAGGTCCAAGCATCTCTCATATTAGGAGGTAAGGAAGCATATTCCATATAAGCTTGTTGTGCATCATTAGCAAAAGGTGTTGCAGCTTCAACTGGTTGTTGCTCTTCCCTTGGAGTGAAAGTAGGGAAAACAGGTCTAGAGGAGGAGACACTAGAGGTTGCAGTATGCTGACCCAAAATTCTATCTCTTCTATTCACCTTAGGACTGCCATTACTGTTATTCCTATTAACTCCATTGCTTTCACTAGTTGGATTATTTTGGGGTTGAATGATATTCTGTGTTGCTTGCTGATCCAACTTGGACAAAAATTGGGACATCATGTCGATCATCCCTTCAAACTTTTTCTCCATTCTTGCCTCCTCATCATAAGCTTGCCTAAGACTTTTTGACATATTTTCAACTGTTTTACCAGTTCCTTCAATTGTCTTCTGAGTACTTTCAACTATTTTACCAAGATCTCTTAAGGCTTCTGAAAATGTGTTTGCCTCTGGAACGGGTGGGAACTGATGCTGAGTTCTAGCTTGACTTCTGGTGAATGGTCTGGTTTCTCTATCACTCATTAGACAATTGATTGCTAGAAGTCACAAGATGGCAGGGTCTTCTGCTCTGATACCACTGAAATATACTAACCAATTTTTTTGCCACAGTTTTTACGCAATAACCAATACTTGGCCATTTTGATTAGCGTTAGTGCCAAAAACAAATCTCTATCAAAGCAACTCTAACCAAGAATGCACCCTAAAACCACTTAAGGAAGAGGGGCAGGCATATGGTCAGAGGATCCCTAGGATCTAATAACTCAATACTAAAACTGATACAATTGGAAATGGAAGATAAACTCCACGCCAAGAATGTGCACTCAAGATCCCTTTGAAGGCGAGGTGCTAACATATGGCGGAGTACTTATTACAAAATGAAAGAAACTTAGGCGGATAACCAGCCATAGAAATTTCAAACTAACTAATTCATCTGTTGCGGCGGGCATCCACTCAAGAGTGGGGATTCACCACTTAATAGTGGGTACAAGAGAGATTAAACATTCATTCTCCACACTGGCGGTAAACCATCTAGGGGTATTTAATGTGAAATTTTACGAGTAATTGCAGCAATAACAATGGTTGGATTAGTACTACTAAATCTCAACCTTACAATCAAGAATTTGCAAATTACAAGTATTACAGTGATAGAGAATAATGCTAAGATGTAAAGAATGAATCCTTTTCAATGTTTAACCCTCAATTGATGAAGTAAAAGCCAAAAACATAAAACTAATGCAATCTGATATAAAAATCTGAGTTTTTGAAATTCTGACCAGCAAACAGAAAACACCATGAAATGCTCACAACTCCATCAAAATACCTCCAATCGAGATGAAACGGAATGCATTGATCATTTGGGGGATAGGCACCCAAGTCACAATGAAGGAACAACTTCAAACAACAGTCTTCAATTTCTTGCACAATTCCCAATGTCCACATAATGGTATGGCCTTCTTGAGGGTCGATTTTCTCCTTAAAAATCGGCAACTTCAAAATAAATTTTGATATTGCAACAATACGGTCGCCTAAGATAGGGAGAAGAATTGGTAAAGTACCCACAAGCAAAATAAATTTATTCCAAGAGCTATACAAAAATCTACTTCAGCTGTAGATGAACCAGCAACTCAAAAATGATAATGAACTCCAAAATTCTTGAACCAATGAGCTGAATCTGCTAGTTTGATTTGAGAAGCAGCAAAATAACCAACTAGGTGTTATCTCTCAAACATGAAATTGGACAAGAGGCTTGGAGGTAAGCTTTCCTCGAAGCTAAAAACACAATGTCATTTCGACAGCATAACAATAGCATAAGGTCATGGATCCAAATGCTGGAGCAAAACTTCATTTTTAAAGAGAGAAAGATGACTTTTCAATGACCCACCAAGGTATGCCAAAAGACACAGAGAACTTTTTCAAAATTTCAAAAATTCATAATTCTCCTCAAAGTGGCGTCCCACTTCATGGCAATAAAAACTTTATTTAAATATCCTTTTTTCTCCTTAGTGAATTCGGCCCCCTTCAAGTCCACCTTTTAAAACAACTTGAAGTGATTCCACTAGGCCATGGGGTCAACTGAAAAATAGAACATTAATGCCTTTATTCCAAAAATTTCACCAAAAATAATGCTTTGAAAAAACCCAATAATCAACACCAAGAACTACTCCAACTAAAATGATGAACTGAAGGATTGACAACTGAACCAGTGCCAAAATTAGTATTTACTAAAAATAGTAAACACCTAGAAAAGTCACAAACCTCGAAGTAAGGAAACCTTGATTTCACCACAATGTAGCCTACGGGTCTCCGGAATTGGCTGATGAACAACTAAGCTGATCACTGATGAGAAGAGGATATTACAGTCCTTTCTACAATGTCTTCTTTTGCAGATTCATCCTATCTACAGAAATATTATTTTCAAAAATCTGCAAATATCTTTTTCCAAAAATCGTTCTCTTCAAACTGAAAAAGAACTCAAAAACATTCAATGCTTCTTCTCCAAATCGAACTCCTGAAGATGATCTTCAAATCAAATTTCTTGTTCTTTCCAAATTTGGTCAAGGACCATTAAAATTGGAATAAACAAATCAGCAAGTAATAAATTCCTCCTTAGATGAAATAATGATTTCAACAATACCTGAGCTGTTGCAAACCTACAAATTCTTCAATAATTGCAATAATAAACTAGCTATTGCAATTGTGTGAACTCCTCAAATAAATGAAATAATAAACTAGTTATTGCATTTAATCACTTTTTATTCAGTAGGGCAATAATACATCAGCTATTGCTTTAATCCAAACTCTGCAATGAAGCGATTTTAGAAACCCTAGATGGATTCCTCAACAATCTTTAGCTAGGGTTGATCTTTCACAACTAAAGTTGGTATCCTAGAGTCTTCAAACCCTTAGACAAGCAAAACATTCAAGCTTCTATCAAATAGGTATGAATAGAATAATCCAAGACATGAGCATGCCCAAATACTAGGCCAACAACTCCTTATAAAGATCTCTCAATGAATTTTAGGAAGCTTCTAGAAATAATATTATTTTATTCCCTAAAGTGATTTTATGATATTATTTATTTTAAGTCACTTTATTAAATTAATTAAATATAAAGTTATCTTATAATTTTAATTTATTGAAATAACATTATAAATAATTAATTTAATAATCATTCCCTTATTTCTCCTTTTAGCCTTCGGGAATAAATAAAGGCTAAACGATCCTCAAGGTGGCTACTGGAAATGGGACATCATGGTCCCCTCTTGCTTTTGTTTATATTTTTTTTTTACTTTATTTTTAGTTGCTCTTCATAATCTAGGGTCTTTAAACACTATTACTTTTCTTTTTTAATTGATTGTACATCTGGAGTCCCCTATTTTGGTTATTTGAGGTCATTAATATAATTTCTATGTTTGTTTGAAATGTTTGTGAGCTTGCACCATGTTTTATGGCTTGGGATTTAACAACTTTAGGTTTATCACCTCTTGCATTTGTTCATCTTTATTATGTACTTTGTATTTCATTACTTTTTATAATCTAGGGTCTTTAAGCACTAGTACTTCTCTTTTCTAATTGATTGTACTTTCTGAGCCCTTTGACTTATTTAGTTATTTTCATTATTCGTGGGTATTGATATAATTTTTTCTGAAATGGGCTAGTCAATTTATTTTCTTGAAATTATCACAACACAACCAACACTATGCCAATGGATTAGCGTTAGCTTCAAACGGAAATCAAATGAAAAACACTCAACGCCAAGAATGTGCACACAAGATCTTTTAGAAGGCGAGGTGCTAACATATGGCGGAGGAAACTCAATTATAACTGAAGTAAATACAACTGAAAGCAGAAAGAGGCAATCCAGCCATGAGAGATTTCCACTCTACCACTTAAACAGTGGAGGGAAAAAACATCACAATTCAAAACAAATTCATCCGCTGCAGCGGGCATCCACTCAATAGTGGGTGATAGATGTAAATACAATGTAATTTCCTCCACACTGGCGGTAAACCGTCGTTATAATGTTTGCATTAGAAATCACAAGTAAATGCAGTAATAACAATAGTTGGATTAGTACTACTAATTCACAACGTTACAATTAAAGAAATCTGCAATTTACAAGTGTTACAATGATAGAATTAATGCAAATAAGAGAAGGATGAATCTTTCAAGTTTTAAACCTCTTAAATATTGAAATTGAAGCAAAAAACAAAGCTTATTGAAGTTTGATAACAAAAACCAGCATACTGAAAATGTCAACTAGCAAACTGTACATCAATGAAATACTCATAACTCTTTCAAATTACCTCCGAATGAGCTGAAACGAAGTGCAATGGCTTTCAAGAAGGATGGTGCCCAACTTGCAATAATTAAACAACATCAAAACTCCCTTGTTTATTTGGCACAAACTCCAATGCCCTATAAAATGGTATGAACTGGCTGAGAGGGGCAATTTTGCAAAATAAAATAAAGTACTTCAATTAAATTTTGATCTTCTGTGGGAAGGGGCGCCCATGTACTAGGAATCAATTTCTTCAATACCCAAAAACACATAAAAATCATACAAAAAGCTGTTAATGAAAACCTTCTTCAGCTATGATATGACCGGCAAACACAATTCTGAAAATTATTATCAAAAACTACAAAATCTTCAACTTTGAGGCTCAATGTACACTTCTGGATGAAACACACTCTCAATCCACCATCTAGGGAACCATAGTTTCAGGCCTAAAGAATGGAGTCAAATTGCTAAGCTTCCCCTTAGCCGGGTTCTAAATTCAATCTAACAACATTTTGTTATAATTTTCCAAAGATGATTAAAAGCTGGAGCAAGGCTTGCTTTTATAATTTTTGAGGTGATTGTTGGCTTTTCAGCTTCCAATTTTTCCCTCCAAAAGGGACGCCCAAATATGTTGAAATGTTTTCTTTTAAAAATATAATTAATTCTCCCTCTTCTAGGCGTCCAAGGCTCATAAACATTTAATAAACATTATGAAATATTGAATTATCTCACATGAGGCGTCCACCCTCAAAGACCACCTTTTAAAACAACTTAAAGCCATTAATAGTAGGCCAAGGGGGCCAATAAGAAATTAGAACATTAATGACTTAGAATAAATCATTTTATCCAAAATGAGCCTCAAAATGCTGAAAGCCAATTATGCTCCAAACTGCACTGCCCGAAATGGAAACTGAGTTGACTGTTGATGCTATTGCCTAAGAGGGAATTGCCAAAAAATAGAATTTACTAAAAATAGTAAATTTTGAAAAGATGCCCAATGCCTTTGCATGTCATACCACTACGAAGCTCTTTGAAAACTCAGAAAGAATCAACAATCTAAATCTTGGAACTTCACACCATTTTGGAAGTTCTGGAAAAGGTTGTCCGATGGAGGTGCATGTCACACCATTTTGAAGCTCTCCAAAAACCGATAAAACTTCACTAGACATGCGTCAGAAACTCAAACATGCAAACCATGAAAAATGCTTTAGAACCCCAACAAGATAGGAAACCGTAATTTTACCTTTGATGAGCCTACAGGCTTCCAGAAATAGGGTATCAGTCACTGAATGGCATATAGTAAAAATGGGGACATTACAGTCTGCCCTTCCCAAAATTGCTTGTCCTCAAGCAATTCTAATGCCTTACCAAAATCATTGTAATGTCCCCACTCTCGGTGTAATATCATGGTGGCATAATAAGGGGATGAATTTTGTCGATAGGAAACAAATTTTGGTAATGTATGTGTTAGGCTTAAGCCAAGCAAAGCATAATGCTAATCTTCTTCCTACTTGCTGGTCAAAGCGAGCATGAAGGTCTATGTTGAGTCAAAGCAGGCAAGAAGGTCTCTTTGCCACACCAAGCAAACAAGGAGGACAAACAAGCAAGGAGGAAGCTTCCAAGAAACATTTTATAATTTTCAAAAAAGGAAAAAAGACAAACACAATCATCACATTCAAATCGTGGATGGGAGAAGATACAAACACAAAGTAGAATTGGAGGACTTCTGGGCGAATGCCACTGATGAGTATGAAGTTAGAAAGAGGTTATGGTCTAGAGTGGCATTGGATTTGATAAGAGCAACTGAACTTTTCCAAGTGCCCGATCAGTTGCAAGACGATGAAAATTGTCTAGCCGAGCTTCAATGAGAGCCGACCTCTTCCTTCTGTGAAGTGGTCGGAGCTTGAGCATTCAGATTTGGCGACGTTGATGAGGCTAGTGATTAAGTATTCTCAGTGGTGGGTCAACCATCAGGTCCAGGAATTGAGGCAGAAAAGAGTGACGCTCACGTATGATTTACTGAGCGAGACGAAGTCATACTCCTCCAATGCCAACACATCCCACAATGATGATTTGGTTGATATTGCTGAGAAGAGGAAATAAGTGATTGCAAACATTGAGCCTGTCGAGAAAAGACAAAAGAGGGAGCCATCTCGTTCTACGACATCTAGAAATATTGATGAGTTGGTGGCTACAACAGATGAATCCTTGGCTGAGATGATGAGACCTTTTGCAGTTCAGGAAAAGAACAATGAGTCGATCCAGTTGGACGACGATGAGCCCTCATCTCCTACGGGCACAAAAGTACTGGGTTCGGATAATGAAATGGAAGTCCAAAATGATGATTTTGAAGAGGGAATGATTTCTGCCCTCAGGGGAGTCTTGGATATTCCAAATGAAGGGAACGTTTAGGAGGAAGATAGTATCGAGCAACCTACCATTCCGGATTGGCTGAAGGAGAGGATGAAAATTTAGGCACCAGTTGAGGTCCAAGAAGAAGATATTGCAGATTTCTTGGCGAGGTTGGAACAAGTTGCTACTAAGAAACATGCCAAGAAGTTTTCCACGATTTAGAGGTGTTGTGACCTTTTCACACATCACCCCATTTAAAATGGGGACCCCCTAATTTTGCTCCGTTCCTCATTTTTTGGCTTTGGTTTTCTCTCTCTCGCTCTGTCTCTCTTTTTTGCTGTCTGCCTTTCCGGGGATGTGCCCGTCTGTGAGGTTAAACGTGAAATTTTGGCAAAGTCTCTAGAATTAGGGTTTGTGCTTTCCTGGTCAATTTGAAGTCAAGTGAAGTGAATAAATTGAAATATGAGGCTAATGTTGTTGTCAGTGTGCTTCCAGCAGGTTTCCACTGAAATTTTGTCAGATTCTGGCAACTTACTATTTTTAGTAAGTGTATAATTCAGGGCGTTCCTTCAGCATTCTTGGAGTTTCGACAGTCACACTGCATTCAAAACACATCAAGTTGCTCACTGGCAAAATTTGAGCTTAAACGAACAACTTGCTATTTTTAGCAGTCCAGCTTCCAGAGCAGATTTTAGGGTTTGCATGCGAAGTTTTCCGATGCATGTCTGAGGATTCCTTTTGGGTTTTCTGAGACCTTCACGATGGTATAACATGCAAAGTGAGATAACGACTTTCAGAGTTCAGCCTTCTGAGGCTATTTTTTAGTGTTTGCATGTCAGGGTTTTCTTTGCATGTCTGCATTTTCCTTATGGGTTTTTCGAGAGCTACACAGTGGTGTGACATGCAAAGCAGGATAATCACTTCCTCAGCAACTTACTATTTTTAGCAGATGCATTCCGACGGCTTTCTCCCAGCACGTCAGAACCACAAACAGGGCGCAGTGCAACTGAAACGAGGTCAAACGGAGGTCGTTTGATATGCATGCAAATCAAATTAGGGTTTCCAGCTTCGAGACCCAAAAAGAGGGGTAAAATGTTAGAATTTTCGAAAACCGGTGTATCCCACTGCATTCAGCATCTTTCAGGCTATTTGTCAGTAAAATTTCAAGTCAAATGGAGCACTTATTATTTATAGTAAGGCATTCCTGAAACTGGCTAAAAATAGTAAACCAGCAGCAGGTGCCAGTGTCAACGGGCAGGTCACCCGAGGAGGAGCACGTCATTCGAATTTCAAGTCAAACGAAGTTGTGGAGGTCTTTGAAACGAGCAGTTACTATAAATAGTAAACCACCTTCATAAATGTGCTATTTTTAGCAGGTCAGCTCAGGATGGCAATGTGACCGGACTGATAAGGTCATGAGGATCATGTGGTTAAAATTTCAAATCAAACAGAATTGTAGAGATTCAGTAATCAAGCACTTACTATTTTTAGCAGGTTGGCATAGAGGAATTAGGGTTTCCTAAATTCAAGGGAAAACGCGACGATCATGCAAAGGCAACATCCAACCACGATCAACACTCCTCAAGCAAACAACACACCAAATTTGAACTCATTCTGAGTAGTTGCTAAAAATAGTATGTATAGGCAGGCATCAGACTCCAGCAGCCCAACTACATCCCGAGGTTCGAAACAAAGCAAAAATCAGGTCGTTCGGAGTCGAAAATTAGTTCAAGGCACAAAATGTGGAGAACTTTCTAAAAATAGAAAGTTAGGGCAAGCCAGCGTTAGCATGAACGAGTCACCCTAAATCAGCCTAAATCAGGCAAAGAGCATGAAATTCACTAAAGTTGATAAATTTTCAAGTCTAGCCAAAGGAAAGCGCCATTAAAGCTAGAGGATGATAAAATATCACTAAGTATACAAAATTTGAAGTCCAACATCTTAAATGCGCCCTAGCTTATGAGATGACTTGGAAATTTGTCTAAGTCCTTGAAATTGGAAGTAGACATGTGAAAATGCACCCAAGATGAAAAGGAGGCCTTGAAATTTGTTCAAGACTGCTAAAATGGAAGTAGATGACCCCAAATGTGCCTTAACTCAAGAAGAAGGTGAAAAATATTCCAAGACATGGAAAATTTGAAGTTCACTATGTCAAATGCGCCTTGGAAGGAAAGGGGTGATCAAAATTCTACTAACTCTTGAAAAGTGAAAGAACACCCTTTGAAATGCGCCCTTGCAAGCTTGAGGGAGGTTGAAAATTTCTCTAAGTATGTGAAAATGAAAGCACACCCTCTAAAATGCGCCTAAACTTAGAGGGGGAATTAGAAAATGTCTAAGTGTCACAAATTGAAAGTTCAATGCGCTAAATGCGCCCACCAAGCTAAAGGAGATGGGAAAAGTTTCTAAGTGTTGGAAACTAGGAGTTTCCCACCGCAAAAGCGCCCAAGGTCATGAGGAGAGGATGGAAAATATTCTAAAAGCTGCAAATTGGAAGCTCACTCATGAAAATGCGCCCTTGAAAGGTTGGAAGCCATAAAAATTCACTAAGTCCTCAAAACTTGAAGGTTGACCCTCTAGGTGCGCCTAAACTCAAAGAAGGAGATTGAAAATTTGTCTAAGGAAAAAAAATTGGAAGCCCACGCCCTCAAATGAGCCTTGCCTTGCATGAAGAGTTGAAAGAATATTCTAAGTGTTTAAAATTTGAAGTGGGTCCCCTCTTAGGCATCTTAAATGGTGGAAGGTTGAAAAATATTTTAAGTATGCAAAATTTGAAGAAGGACCCTCCAAATGTGCCCAGGTCAAGAGGAGAGATGGAAAAGGTTTCTGAGTGGTGAAAATTGAAGGTCAGACCCTTATATGCGCCCTTGAAGAAAGAGATATTTGGAGGTGAAGTTTGAAATTTTTCTAAGTGTCAAAACTTGAAGTAAGCCATGTGAAATGCGCCCAAACTTGAAAGAGGACTTAAAATTTTCTAAGGCGTAAAAATTTCACCTCTAGAGGGAAGTACGCCCAAGCTTGTTGGGGGATGAAGAAATTTGCTAAGGCATAGGTAAATTGACAGGAAAGAGTCAGAATGTGCCAGCTTCGTGAGATTGGAGAAATTTTCAAGTCAGAGTAAGAAAATACTCACGGGGATTAAAAAATGGATTAAATTTGATGAGGAATTATTTTTCTATGGTTCAAAATTCAAAAATTAAATGAACCCGTTCGTTGTATACCCATGAATCTGACAAGTTCTGAAGAAAAATTTCTTCTAGGTATTGAAGATCTTCGACAAGGAGTGGAGTTCAAAGTCCTCTGCACTTTGCCAAGGTGTTTAAGACAGAGAATTTGATGGGCACTTAAATAATGAATTTCCTAAGTAAAAGTTTGAAATTTTTTCTAAGGCAAGAAAGGAAAAAGATGTTGAAATATGTCGCCTTGGCAGATGAATTTGAGGTTGGGGACCTATATAATTTTTGATCAAATTCCTGATGAAAGCATATTTTTTTTCTCGAGCCTGAGTTGGATGAAATATCAGAGTGGAGTGCACCCAGGCAGAATACAAGGTGGGTTGGAAATTTGGCTAAGGCATGAAGAATTTTAGGATGAAGTTGTGTTGGAGGAAAACGATGAACCCCATCAGATGAAGAGATCACTCAAACCTTAAAGATCAAGGCATGAAAATCAGATGAGTGAGGTGAGTTTATATGATGAGGTGTTCTAATGCTCTTCTTTTTATTTGTTTTGTAGGATGAACGTCAAGGCCAAGAGCACGATGACTTGAAGCAATGAAGCAAGTACTCCAAGACTACATTTCAACCTCGAAGGAAGAAAAATTGCAAGAAATGGCTAAGTGTTGAGACTTAGTATGTGCCCAGCTCAAGTGGCAAAGAAGAAATGTTTTCAAAGCTCAAGATGAAAAAAATAAAATGGAAACCCAAGCAAGTACTTCGAAGTTGAAGAACAACATCAAGGAGGTAAATCATTGCCACCTTGAAGTTAGATTGAGAACGCGCATGCCATGCCAGAAGTTGAAGCTGTTTGATCAAGTCTGCAGTCAAGAACAAGAACAATGTGAACGCGTTTCAAAACAGGAATCTTCTGGAAGATGGACATTAATGGCTCATTTACCCCACTACTCTTGGTGGCAGTTTTTAGGGTGAATCTTGTTTAGCGCTGAGGTGGCACAATCTGGGCCATCCAACTAGTTGTAATCTAAGCCGTCCGTTGGACTTGGCCAGCTATATAAAGGGGCATCCCTTGTCATTTGTATTTTAGTAGATAGTAGAGCTTAGAGATCAGACTAGAGAGTAGAGAAGAGACACTTTAGTTGTAATATCTTAGCATAGCGTAGTTTGAAGAAGAAGGAAAGTTTTACTTGGAAAACTTTGTAAGAGATTGTTGCAAAAAACTATTGGAATAAAAGATCTTTCATTGAATGGTGAATTCATCTTTGTTATAAGTAGCTAGCAAGATTTCTTCATCACTTCAATTTCCAGTAGCGTAAAATAGAGTAGTTTTCATTTTCATGCAAGTAGATGTTAGTGGTGGATTTGTGGTGTTAATCAAGGCAACTTCACTTTTATCCATACCACTAGCGGCTTGCTGACAGCAAGTTTGCCTTGTGTGGTCAACTAGAAAACATTTCAAACTTAACTTCAATTGTGATTCATGTGTTTGTATGCATCGTTCTGATGGTACTTACATGTTGAGTTATAATTTGAAAACCTCGTCACTCCCTTGAAGATTGCACCGACTTTGTGTAAGTTGTCCAACGTGAGGCAGAGCAGAGTCTGGTCGAAGTCTGTCGAGATTGATCCCACGTCCCGTCCTTAGATAGAACATAAACTTCTTAGGCCCTACACTACACTCTTTTAAATTTAGTTCATTTCTAGTTAGAATTAGGAAACTTGTGCTCACTTGCCAAATCATTCTAGCGACGTGAAACCCTTAATCTACTGTCTGCTATCAGCTGCCGAACAATTGTGTAAGTCCCCTCATGATACTAGCAAAATCACAACGAACCAACTAAGGGTATTCTATTGCATTATCAGAACCTTGGAGTTGAAAGCATGAACTCACTCACAATCTTAGCATGCTGAATACTTTGTTCAAGAGAGGATAGAGTATCCGTTGGGAAACTTTATTCTGCGTTGGTGCGGTCATGAAAAACACATCAACAAGAGGGATGAAGCTGGCGGCCGTTCCATACAGATCGTAGTACCAATGGTTGATAAAGCACAAGATGAGATCACTCCTTAGGAATATGCCATAACCACTATAGACCTTGGCCCAACAACAAAAGGCCAGGAGGTGGAAGAACTAGATAATTCTGTCTCAACTATCAAGGCGAGATTGGAAAAGGAAGTGGCGAAAAAGAAAGAGTACAAAAGAGAGGTCGAGCGCCTGAAGGAGTATATACGACATCTGACCCAACCACTCAATCAGGGTGATGTAGTAGCTCCTCCTCTTCTCAATTCCTCACAAGAGATGGCCAAGGATGTGGAAGAAGGTATGGTCACGGCCAAGGAGGCCCAGGAATGGATGGCAAGCAAGGGCACGAAAGCGGCTTTGTTCATGGAGAGATTGACGCTTGCTTATGGACAAACTTCTTTCCTTTCCAGAGTGGTTGACATGGCGGAAACTTGGGACAACCTCCTAGATATTCAGGAGAGGCTCATTCCATGCCTCAGAGTACTGAAGGGCATTCCAAAGGAAGAATTGGTCGAGGGAAAGGTGATTGCTATGGGAGTGGCTTATGATTTTCATCATTGGTTTTGGGCAATGACAATACGGGGCGAGGTTCTGGAGAAGGCAAAGGCAGATGGGCTCAGAGTTGAGGAGCAAGTTAAAAAAATCCGGAGGAAGATTTATATGATAGTTGCAAATGTGTTTGACAGAGAGATTGTCTGGGAAAATGACATGCAGCTAGAAAGGTTGAAGCATAAGGTTCAGGAAGTTTTCTTCTCTACTACTTGACCAATTCTGAGACAGGATTTCACAAAAGTGGCGAACCTCTTGTCCCTCCAAGATGATTTGGTGAGACAGGAAGTGGATTGGGAGAACACCTTCGCCAGATGTGGTGAGGATTTGGATGGGCTTGAATTTAGGATAAGCATGCTGCCGCCAGTCACGATGGAGGAAGTCGTCACGATTGTGTCCAGGTTCGTCGAGCACAATGCTGCGTAGGAGGATAGGGATGCCTTCCCTTGAAGATATCTCCGACTGCCACCTCGTTGCTTGTTTACTGAAGTTATTTTGGGCAACCCTAAATAGGGTTGGGTTGTATTAATCTTGGCCGTTGATGTTGTTTTAATCTTGGCCTTTTATTTGATTATGAAAACTCTATATAAACTTGTGATCTCTCACTTTCATTTGTGTGGAGATAGTGTATGAAATTGTTGCATTAGACTATTTCCGATAATAAAAGCTCTTATGCATGATTTGCTTTGAATCACTTTTATTGTCAAGTAGTGAGCAAGGTTGCATAACTTCTTCTACCATAGATTAGAATTAGATTACAATTAAGTAGAATTTGCTTTGAATGTTTGTTAAGTGAATGCGAGATTGATCGTATAGATTAAATGGCAAAATATTGCTCATACTTACTTCGGATGGATGATTTTAATTCGATGCGTAAAGTTAGCTTGAGCTTGTGATTGTGGATGCTTAACTTCAGTCTTATTCGAGGCTTGAAAATCATAATCACACCCTTTGAAGATTGCACCCACTTTGCATAGTTGTCCTAGGGAGGTGAAACAAAGCGTGGTTACCTGTTTCACTTGATCTTTACTATCTCTTGAATTCTTAGGCGTAGATTAGACCCTCTAAACCCTTATCTTTTTGCACTTTTTTTGAGATCC
>VDFB02114011.1:0-53098 GCA_007258455.2 Sequoia sempervirens
TCATAATCTACATTCTTCACAATTCCTTATGCATGGGCTAGTGTTGATGTTGTCACCTTGTTTCTTCCTAGTTTATTGGTGGTGCTTTGATGCTTTCCTTTTCATTGTTTGCACTTTTTTTCTTGCATCCTTTTTTCCCATGACATTTTGAGATAATCTTGAGACCTTTGTGAATTTTACTTTTTTTTCTTTGGTTTTTCTCATTTTTTTGTGGGGTTTTGTCATCATGTTGATTTAATTGGGTCAGTGTCCTTTATTTTTGTTTGTTTTGTTATTTTCTCTATTTTTCCCTATTTTTGGGTCATTTTTATTTATTTATTTGGTATGTCGAATCTTGTTTCAGCTTGAGTGCTCCAATCAATATGTAACGCCCCGCCACGTAACCCTAGAGGATAATAGAAATACAACAGAAGCATAAATTTTTTTTTAAATGTAATTAATAACAAGTAAAGTGAACTACACTTAACACACATATATCCTCTAAGGTACGTGACAACGCTTACATTTGAATCCCATGAAACTGCGTATCTCTGCCATGTTAGTGGGCATAGGCCAATCAATGATCACTTGGATCTTCGTAGGATCTACGGTAATACCCTCTCTTGATATCAAATGCCCAAGGTACTTAACCTCAATCTTAAAGAACTCACATTTGGACGGGTTAGCATATAACTGATTATCTCTCAAACACTGCAAAACCTACCTTAGACGCTCCTCATGCTCCTCTATTGTCCTGGAATAGATCAATATATCATGAAGGAATACTAGTACAAATCTATCCAGATAAGTGCAAAAGATTTCGTTCATCAAGCTCGTGAACATAGATGGTGCATTCGTCAACCCAAACGGTACCATTGTAAACTCGTAGTGACCATAACGTATACGAAAAGCCGTCTTATTAATGTCAGATTCAAAAATATGTAGCTAATGATACCTTGACTTAAGATCAATTTTTGGAAAGACTGTAGCACCCTTGATCTGATCAAAAAAATCATCAATCCTAGGTAAGGGATATCGGTTGTTGATTGTCACTTTATTCATCTAACGATAGTCTATGCACAAACAGAGAGAACCATCCTTCTTCACAAAAATTAGTGGTGCTCCCCAAGGTGAAATACTAGGGCAGATGAAACCCTTTGCTAACAAATCCTCCAGCTGCAAGCGGAGCTCCTTAAGCTCCTATGTAGTCATATGGTACAAAGCTCATGAAATAAGCTTAGAACTAGGTATAAGATCAATATTGAAATCAATGTCACATTGAGGTGGCATCCCTAGAATCTCATCAGGAAATACGTCTACATACTCCTGAAGTATGGGGTGGCTATCAAGAGAAACCTTCTCCTCACTATCACCCAACTCCAAGTCATCTACTATCACTGCAAACAACTGACATCCCTGACGTACACATCTCCTCAGCTACATAGCCGAGATCATCCTCAACGACATGGGTCTCTAAACTCCCACTATCTCAACCTCTCTACCAGATACATCAATGCATCAAATGGTCTTGCATCAATAGTCAATAATGGCCCTATGAGCCTCAAGCCAATCCATCCCTAAGACAATGTCATATGACCCCAACGATATAATGTAGAGATCTACTGTAGTGTGAAAGGATCCAATCTCCAATCTACAATCAAGTACTAGGGAATGTGTTGCAACTTTAGCACCAGAGGCCATTTCAACCTGCCACTTAATGTCTTGCTTTACTGCCCTCAATCTACAATGCACCACGATAGATGATGAAATAAAAGAATCTGATGCTCCTGAATCAAATAAAATGGTAACCTTGTTACCTTGTAACATACCAGAAGTCTCTACCACTGTGCCCTGTTGATCAACCTGGTAGTTTTCAACTGCAACAAATACTCAATGACCTCTACTCACATCTCCAATAGTCGGCTCTGACGCCGCTGGCCTCCGAGTATAACCTGATGTGCCCTTATTAGGACACTGCCACGCTATGTGACCCTATTGGCCACAAGCAAAACATCTTGTACCCTTGCCAAATCCTCTAGCTCCAGGAGGTGTGCTCGACTGTTGAATGCTACCCCTATTATAGGTAGACTATGTACTCTATGTCAGTTGCTCAAAGTTTGGGCATTCGTTTCACCTCTAGTTCCTATCACCCCCTGATTGATACCTGTCTCCCTCTCCCAACTAAAAATTATTTTGCTTCCCCTATGAATTCTAATGTTGTCCACTCTGTGTAGGAACCTGTTGTGTCCTAGGTGGTTCAGCTCCCTGAGCCTGGCCACTACGTGAACTAGGTCCTGCAGTTGAAGCACTGCCTATCTGCACCCTAGTATGGTAACCCAACACCATCGCCAAATTATCCTCCACCAGTCTGACCTTCTCTACTACTGTCTCCATAGTCTTGGGTTCAAAAACCTGAACACCACCACTGATCTGGGCATTTAAGCCCCTAATGAAGTGTTGAACAAGCATGCCCTCATCATCACCAATGTCAGCGAACTGCTTGAGCTCGTAAAATTGATGCTCATATTGTTCCACCGACATGGCCATCTGTCACAGAGCATGAAACTCATCTCCACAATGTTGTCACCAATGGTCAAAAAGGAATTTGACTCTAAACCTCTCTAAGAACATATCCCAAGACACAAAATTAATGTCAATATGGAGCTTCTGCTCCTCCAATCTCCACCAGGTAGATGCAAAGTCTCACAAGTGCATGATCGCACATCTAGCCTTGGTGTTGCTACCATAAGGGTGCATAGAAAAACACCAGTTCAAGTCTATCAACCATGCCTCGGCCTCTAATTTGCTGCCAGAACCATCAAAAGTGGGCGGACAAGCTCTAAGTAGGTCTCTCATGTGAGTGGCTATATCTGCCTCTGGCTGTGCTGGTACCTCTCTCTCACCAATATTAATCTAATCTTTGTCCTACCTCAGCCCAAGGTGAGAAAGAGTCTCCTCTAACAAACAACACAACTGAGTTCCCTCGATCCCTGGTGGATCCTGATTTTGATCACCGCCTCCCGAAATGTTCTGGGAAGCCTGATGTTCCTCGTGATCTAAGTCATGGAAAACACGGGGAGGTGAATCCTGCTGACTACCTCTACAACTGCCTCCACGGCCACGACCATCACCCCTACTGCGACCTCGCCTAGGTGGCATGATCCTACATAGACACAACAAGGTATGATACAAGGTGCACAAACTTAAATCCTATGCAACTAACAACTTAATGGATTCAACATCATCCCAGAGCACCCAGTGTTTAAACTTGGGCTTTGATACCATGTGTAATGCCCCGTGCTAGGAGATAGTAAAAGGGCTTCCTAGGAAAAACCAACAACCTCTAGACACATGCAACATACAATACTAAACTAAACAAGTACGATACATAACATGAAGGTTACATTGCTTCCAGAGTAAAAGAATCAAGTACATCAACTGAACAATATATATTGACTGTTGTCATAAGAGGAGTGTCATCACAAAGTTGCATGGGTTACCCTGGCGAATCTTCTTGGGCCCTGGCCCCCCATCTTGGGTTACCTTGGTAGCCTCTCATGACCCCCGACCCCACATGCAAACCAATGCAGAATCAATTATCTTTCAAAGTGACAAGATAATGATCTTGCCATTCCAAGACTTCTCATCTCATCCCAAGTCTAAACAAGCCCTTTAGTCCATTACTGAGGCACAATTAACAAGTTATATGTTTTAAGCTACCATTTCCCCTAATGCATTTATTTAATTTCCACTGAATTAACTAACTCTCACATGAGTTACCCTGACACCACTTTGTGTGTCGGCCCCCATGGAGAGCCACTCCTCTACTGACAACACAAGGATCTAATCCACAAACCAAGGGTAGACAAAGTGCACAAAAACCGTGTAACACCTCTCTAACCCCAGTTTAGTTATGATAGCATTTTGATTTTGATTTGATATTCTAACTATTAAATGTTGTTATAATGAGATTAGACATTGATGATTATTGAAAAGGTTATCATGATTAGTTATTATTCTGGACTACATGCTTATATGTTTATATACTGTTATCATTGCTTTTGTATGATTATGGACAGGAAAATGATGATGTCATAACACTCGTATCCGAGAGGCTTACGATATCATGACCCTCTTCTTGGTGATTGATGTTGCTTTGACTATATGATATATGTTATATGCACATGTACTTTGATGTGTAATTGAAGTGATGCAGGTATTGAGTATCGACTCCACCTAGATCCATAGGCTTGAGCATACCCATATTCGCCAATGGTGGTTACTGGAGGCAGTCATAGGCCAAATATCCCCTACCCTAGCCCACTGTACCTTGTTAGTGCAGTGTTTCCTTGTTGATGTCTTACTGTCCGGTTACCTAACGGTAATGTCTAGAGCACCTTCTAGCCATATGTCTGAAGCACCTTTCAGTTGCATGTGGTTTACCAATATGTCTTGTTGAGGTATTTTGTTATGGTTTTCATGAATCTGTTATGTGGCTATATATTTTGGTTGTCAGTGTTATGATGTGCTTTCATTGGCATCTTTTCGTGGTTTCATATATGGCATTTCATTGTGTTTAATTGATTTGAGATTTGGATGGTTTTATCCATGAGATTTTAAATGTTATTTTAAATAATTTTTTATTGATCCTTCGAGAGAATGATATATTTCATTTGAAAATGTTTAAATGATTTTATTAATCCTTTATGTGAGCCCTCATAGTTTTATTTAAATCTTCTTGGGGAGCTTGTGTGTATTTAATGTTGGATTTAAATTATTACTTTTATATGAAATAGAGAATATTGTATATTTAGTGATTTTAATTAATTGCTTTGGAGAGCATTAATAGTTTGTTTAATAAAATGATTTATTTCATTTTTATTGTGTTAAGGAGTTAGTTAAAAAAAGGGGGTAGCCTTGTCTTAGACATAGATACTTGTATTCATTTTTGTTTTGGAGAGAGTTATTTTTTTGGGGGGAAGAAAACTTTTGTTTTGGGAAGAAGAAGAAAACCCCATGATTTGGGAAGATGAGTTGAGGAAGAAACATGGAGAATTTCTGAGAAGAAATTTGTGGGAAGTGGCACATGAAGCTCAACATAGTTTTGTTGTCTTCCTACTCCGTTTTGGAATCTCATCGTGCCTTGCTAACATAGCATTTCTTCATTTCACATTTGGACAGATTTGAGGCATTCTTTTGTGTTTTGCTTGAATTTTTGAGTTATAAATGTATGCATGAGTGTGTGTTTAAATGTTTTGGAAGTCTTGGCTGCTCTGGGTGTTATGGCATTTTGGTTATTAAGTTTTCTTTTCAGCCTGGTTATGGTATTTGTTTTTTGGAGAAAGTATGATTCTTTCCTAAATTTGTACAAATCTCTTAGTTTAAACTCAAATCCAACTATGAGATTCACCTAATAATACTCAAATCTCAAATGGGTTGGAGTCTAAAACGAATTTGGAATACTTTCTTTTTTTGGCCAAAATTTGTGCAACTTGTTAAAAAACATTTTTCCTTGCTGCTCTTTATCCACTTGTTAAAAATGAAAAATAAAGGTGGATTTCATGTAGAAACACCCATATCTCAATTGGGTTTTTGTCCAATTTTTAATCTGGGAACTTTCATTTTTCATGTTTTTGCCCAGTCATGCATAAAATGACGTTTTTCTAAACAACACCTTATTTCTGGTCATAAAATTAAAAATTAAAGGTGGAATCCAACTAGAAACGTTGAAATCTGAATTGGGTTGTTGTCTGATTTTTAATCTAGGCACTTTGAATTTTTATGAAATTTCTATGCCCCTTTCTCATGCATTTGAATAGCTGAAACCATGTTTTATGCCACCGCCACTTAGTAGTTTTTAAGATGATTTAATGAGGCTAATATTGATTATGTGATTTGGTTCTTTTATTAAGTTAATGATGAATATTGGATGGTATTTGAGCTACTTCTTGGTGTATGTAATCAATTGTTTAAATGATTTAGCAGCAATGTTTGCTTGACTATTTTAAATGGATTTTATGATGGATTTTAGTGGTTTTTTCATTTTTCATATTTGATTTTGGTTCCTCGTTTGATTAAACGAGATGGGGTAAAATAATTATAAGATAATGAGTCCTCATGCATGGTCTTGAGCGCTTGTAAAGGCTAATGATGCACTCGAGAAGGCCTATCCGTTTGCAGGGCGTTGATTGGGGCATGATTGAGTCTCTTCGTCTGTATGAGAGGTGTACTTGAATTCCGTGCAGTGCCATCCCTTCGAGCACGCATGATGATACTCCATCCAATCTACATTCTAGTACCTCATACCTTAGTAGTCATGAGTAGTACCCGATATGTATTGTATGAGCATCTTCATGTTGTGATATTGACTTTAATGCATTGTATTCCATGTTTGCTTTGTGTATGATGTGAGTGTTGGCTATATGTTACCCTTGCCTTGTTAATTCTGCTTGGGTCTTGTGACTACCTCTGAGCATGGTGGGGTGGTCTCTTTTGAGTCCACGTGGTAGGGAGGCATTGCCACTGCCATTGGGGGATCGATGTACAGGTTATTGGAGCACCAATTAGAGTTAATCTCTCTTGTACTTGTCTTATATCTTGATGTATCTTATTCTTGGTTGTGTCATTGTACTCATGTATATTCTTTTATGTGTATATTGTACTCTCTTGAGAAAGGAGATGTAATTATATAAATTAATGAGAAGAAATGTGATGTTTTATATTTGGCTTATGGGTTCCGGTGTTGGTATTAGACTCGCTTGTACTATGATAATCTTTATGGATTTTCCTTCAAAAAATTTCATGCAAAAATCAAAGGTTTGGCTGTGTATTTCGTTCTTGCAATAGTCTGCAAAAGTTCTGGTGCATTGCAACTCTCTGTTTGTTGTTCTATGTTGTTGCTGCTTTAATTCTAGAGCATCGATGCAGAGTAATTTCAAAGCATCGACGCAGAGTAATTCCTGAGCATCGACGCAGAGTAATTCAGGAGCATCAGTACAGAGTAATTATGGAGCATCGACACAAAGTAAATTCTGGAGCACCAGAGCAAAAAATTTCGGAGCTATTCTATTTGCTCCTATTCGGATTTTCTTTGGAGGGTAAACTAGTCCTCTCCTTTGGGTTGTGCATTTGGCCACGTTTGGCCATGTATGTTGTCGATATATCGTATTGGCAACCGCTTTATGTGTAATTTATTATTTATGTTTTCAAAAAAAATTTATCTTGTCATATTTTGGCTCTTACCCTTCGAGGTTGCGTAGCGAGATGTTATAAACTGATAATAAATATCAACCATAATGCAAGAGACAACACATCCCATTCGTAGTAACTGGGTGTTTAATCTGAATCACAACCAAGTGCACTACCCAAGGTAAATCAAAGGGCTGAATCATAAAACATAACAACCCCCTCATAAAATAACATCATCTGGAAGACTTGCATACACTACTAACCAAATTTTCCAACTGACGTGAACAAAAGAAATCATAACTTAAATAGGCAATTCAAGCAGGAAATAAATCTACCATTAGGATTTCCTAAATCCAATTTCCTTTTCAAGAACATATAATAATACATTGCATCAAATAATAAACCAACTTAATATAATTTCATTTACAAACAATAAAATAATTAAATCTAATGGTATAAATCAATTTCCCAATTTCAACTATTTTAAAATCAATTTCTTCTTTTAAATTATTTCATTTTAAAATTATCTAATTCATACAATTGCATGCTTCTATTATAAAAATAGATTTAAACATATATATATTTGAAAATATATATATATATATATATATATACAAATATACATATTGTTTAAATATTAAAATTAATTATTATTTACCAAACATAAAATAAATAAATTTATTTAAATATATATACATATATATATATATATATTCATTATATATATATATAAATATATATATATTTATAAATATATATATTTATATTTATAAATCAAAATTCATATAAAAATCGAAATTGGAATTTATAAAGAAGGGCAGCAAATTTAAGTTTTAATTGTTGGTTGTATACACATAGTCGTACCCCATTTGGGGCCACGACTGTGGAGGCTATGCTGGGCGCGGCCTGTGAAGGTAGCGCCAACTGTCTCCACATCTGCCTCCCCCTATGGGGGCGGTTGTGGGGGTAGCCCCAGCGCCTCCCCCAAATCATTATTGCTTAATTTTTTTTATAAAAATAAAACCCTGCAATTTATTAACATGAAATTGTCGTACAGATTTCCTTCTTACTAGTTTTTAAATTGGAAAAATTACCAAGTACAACAGAAATAATATATGTATGTATATATATATATATATAAATATATAAATTTATCAAAACAATTGTTCCAAATGGCAATTTTTAGCAAAATTTTTCTATAGGAGGATATTTTTAAATTCATGAGAGGATTATATTTTTTCTTACAAAAATTTTCTACAAGAAAAGATTTACAAATTTACCAGAGGTTTTCAATTTCCACAAAATTTTAACAGGAAGATCTTAAATCCATTCCTATAGAGATTTTCCAAATCCTCTATTGTTTTCTCTCTGAGATTTCTAATGTTTAAAAACAATTTCTACAGAGGCCCTCATATTTCACTAAAAAATTCTTCTGGGTATTCTATTTTTTTAAAATCAATTTCTACATAAGCTTTTAAAATTTTCACAGCATGGCAATTTTTCAAACACAACAACCTTTCAAATTTACAAAATAAATTAAAGCTTCTACACATATAACATATACTTCTTATACATGCAATCTTTTCCAAGACAATAACTAATTCTAATAGCCTTTTTCAATTTGTATTACAATAAAAACAATAAAGAACATGTTTCAGATGCTTGAAGAATTGAAGTTTGAAGTAGAGCCTCACCTTCAAATTCCAAAACTATCAAAAGCCTCTTCCAAAATAATCCTCTTTCCCAAAAAGTTGAAAAATAAAACTAGAGCCAAATTTACCCGAGAACCTCTTTTCCAATTTTCAACAACCTCTTCCAAAATATATTTTCTCCTTCCGTGAAGTAGCCTCTTTCTTCTTTCAGTTTATGCAATTATTCTCTCTGAGAATTCATTCCCAACTACAATATTTAATTAAATTTTCTAACACATGTCACAAATAAAATATCTTTTCCAAAACAAATCAAAGATATTTCCTCTAGATATTTACAAAATAATTGTGCATTAATAATTCAAAATCATATATTAATTTCTAATTAAATTTAATTAATTAAATCAAATATAAAGCTTCTAACAATATTGATCAAAATTAATTAAATAATCACTAAAAACCATTATAAGCATTACTTAACATTAATTTCCCACATAACATATCTTACAAAATAAATAAACAAGGAAAACGTGGACAACATAACGACAAAGCATACCGAAACAAGGATTGACGACACACTGTGACTAGGGTTGTGGTTTGACAAGGAAACCTCGTTACTATCTCCCAATCAACAATACCGTTAGGCAATGGTAACACTCAAACCTGTGAATCTAGGTGGAGCCGATGTCCTGTACCTGCAATCCTGCAATAAAACATATGTTGTACATATATATAAATCATGAATCAAACACACCGTGAAGAGAAAATCATGAAATCACAGGGCACTCGCAAGCGAGTGATGCAATCCTGTTCCCTTCACCAATACAATGTCACATCAAAACTGACGAAATTAAAACATCAATTAACTACAAATGAGTATATATGAATATCAACTCAAATAATCAACTATGCTAACCATAAAGCATGATATAAACAATAATCATCCATATAGAGTACCATCACATCCAAATATAAAATCCATCATCGTTCCAATGTCAGCGATCAAATAACAACAACATAGTATCATGGTCTATCAAAGTAAAAACATTGTCTGAAAACATAAGAAAATCGAAGGGGTACTACACAATAATTTTATGATCTCATATTATGATTTTTGGGTCTTAGTTTTCCTTTCTATTTTTTTGTAGAAGGTGGCATATCATGTTTCCGATAAACCCCCTTTAGCCTTAATATTTTTATAGCTTGGCTTGGATTGTCAATCATCAGACATCAACAATGTCTCTTAATGCACCTTACCAAAGTTATCAAAAGGCCTCAAGCTATATTCCTAGCACTTGATATCTGATAAAAAATTCCTTTGAAATATTTGGTTGAATAGTTTCAGATGTTGGACATCAAAAATGTCCTTTAGCATTTATCCTAAAATTTCAAGTATGAGATATCACCAATCTTTGACTTTTAAAACTCGAGGAAATCTTTTTGTTTTTTTAGAACATTTCCATATTGTTGGGCTTAGAAAGTAAGAAATAAATGATATTAAAAGAGTATTCAAAAGAACATAAGAATAAATTTTCCAATCTTCAATTCTCGAAGAAAAATGACAAAGAAAAAAAATTATTATTTTAAAGAATTGAGTGTTGGGCCTTCACCTTATCAATTACCAAAAGAAACCCTTGAAACTTAAGCTAGATTACCAATCTATAACTCTTCACAATAATGATTTTAGTTTGTGAAGAGTAATCAAGTGTCAAAAATTGGGCGTATGCCTTAATAGTTAAATTTTTAAAAGAGTAAGAAATAAGTGTTCCCCCAAACTTTGATCCTCGATAAACAATCCATTATACTTTGCTAAAATAATTGTTAAGTATCAAGTATAAAGTATTTCTCATAAATATTGTGATCTAATAAGAAATAAAAGACAAGTGGCATACCCAAACTATGACACCCAAAAATAAGGTACAATGGACATTTCTTTTGTAAAAATCAATGTTCAAGATAAGTTTGTTTAGGATGCCTAAGACTTTTTGTAAGTGATAAGGGGTATAACCAAGACCCAACACCCAACAAAGTAGGATTTTGGTTAAGTAATTATTTGAAATCCTTACACTGTAATATATCTCAACATAGATTATCTTTAGGGACCAATAGGGATGTTGGTTCACTCCTTTTGATTATTTACTTCAATTCTTTTATGGATGGTGTTTTAATGTGTAGGTAACATGTAAGGAGAAGGTGGAAAAATGAAGTACTAGTATAAAGGGTACCACTCTCCATCTAGGATTTTTTCTCCTTGCTCATATATTGGAGATATAATTTAGGGCATGTAGACATGGAGGAGTTTCATCTAAGAATTAACAATGAAGAAGAAAGATCAACCAAGGCTACCTTTTTAGTTAAATCAAGTTTTGTTGAGGTAGTTGCCTTCCCCATTTTGATGCAATATCCTAAGATAGTATTAACATGTGATCAATACTATAATAAAAAATAGAGGAAGATACTAGGGCCATTTAGAGAGGTCATTCTTGACATCAACCCAAATATGATCAAGAAGGTATTCAAGATTCCTCCCTACCCCAAATATGAAACCATTGACATGAAAAAATTAGTGAATTATTTCAAGAGGAATAATATAAGTTATCTTAATGCTATCAACAATAAAATTTTACTCAATTCTAAAAAGATAGAATTCAAGATGGCCAAGGTACAACACATGATTGAATTCAGATAAGATATCAAGAATCAAATCACACTCCTCAATAGGTTGTATGGCTATCCATATGCCAAGGATTTATACCCTTGGATGTGTTATTTCATTTTGACCATCATAGAGGGCAACAAATTAGACTAGGCTACTATAATTAGCAACACTCTTCATGCACAAATCAAATATGTGCTAAATAGTAGCAAGTTCTACATGACCTCCTATCTAGTATACTTGTTGACTTACTCAAGAAACCTTCCTAAAACTTACTAGGATATGATCCCTTTAGCTCAAATAGTTAAATATATATGAGGATTACCCACGATTGGATCTAAATGATAGAAACAAGAACTATTGTGTTGTAAATGATAATTTTATTTATGCTATTATTAGGGGGTTGGAGAATTATTTTTCCAAGAGAATTTCATTAGAAGCAGTGACAAAGTTATAAAATTGGGGGAATTAGTGCATCCAATTCAATACATTCTCATATATTAGAGTGGAAATTTTCCATAAGGGTCCCATCAAGCTTCTAGGGTATACTTATGATAGATAATCCTATTAGAGTTATACAAATAGGTGACAAATATCCATAAACTAATTGTTGGAAATAAAAAATAAAGATAATCCTTCCCTATAAAGGTGGGTGTCTAATCTTATGCAAATATTTAAAATTCCAAGAAAACAAAAGTATAATTGGAAATGTACATGATGGGATTGTTCGATGACCCTAGGGCCAAGTTTGATCCTATTGGGAAAATAAAAAAAGTCATAGGTTCATTTTTCAAACATGAGCCTACTCTTGAGGATCATTGGTCCAACTATAAATATGAGTTTGAGGTAATGAGAAGTAGAGCATGAGGATCCTTGACAATAGACATGATAAAATAATGTAATATAGATAAAGTTCCAAAAGAGGTGAGGGGAAATGGGAAATTATTGGACCCTATCTATAGTGGCCAAGGAATTTATAACCAACCCATTTACAATGTATATTTCTTGGTTGTAGAGGACACTAACATGAAAACAAGGGAAAAAAGTGTCATAGCTACTTCAAAAAGATGGTTGGTATCTCTTTATCCCATGATGGAGTTACCTTGACCCCATTCTCAACCAAAAAAGTCTAAGATAGTTGAAGGCCCATATGCTACTATAGTTGAGAAGGAGAGAACAAGACCATAATCTTGAGCAACTAGATTAAATAAAAGTAAAGATTAGGAGAAAATTGTGATTGAAACAAGTGAGAAAGAGGGTGAAGATAGGTTACTCTAAAAAGGAGAAAGAGGACCAAAAGTTCATCTCGAGCCAAATCTATCCCTAGGTTTGGTTCACCCACTCCTTCCTCTTCTACCCCACATGATTCACCTCTCCCATCTTGATGTAGAGCATCCTAACAAACACCAACAACACCATACTTCTTCAAGGGATTTCAATCCCAAATCGAATCAACAGAAGATCAATATGAAACTCTAAGAATTATTTATCAAAATTCAATTTCATCTACCCACTTAACAACATCCTTTATTTTCCTCAACCATTCATAGGGTAGCCATCAGTAATCAGCAATCTTTATGTTTATCAAACACAAAAACTTCAAAGCAGCAACTTGATCATAATCACTGAACCATTCAACATTCTAGTATTCATTCCTCTTTATCTCTCACTCTCGAAGGCAAGATATCAACAAGCATTCCTTCTTACTTTCTCTTCCACTACAGCCAACACTTATATCACCTTGAAATACACTTTTCCACACCTTCTACATCGTTTCCAAGCCCCTGCATGCTCTATTTCTTCACGAATCTTGACTGTAGCAGCAAACTGTGTGAGGAAATCTTCCATTTTTTCCTGTGTAGCAGCAATTCCTTCAAGGTATTCTTGTTGTTCCCTGCACTCACAACCATAAAATCATAACAAAAATCCTATCCCTAACCTACTCCACCAATCTACTTGACCTACATTGGTGGAGTAGTGATGAAAACCTTGTTAGACTCTCAAAACTCAAGATTCAGAAATTGCAGACCCTCTTTCACTAAAACTGATGTAACTTTCTTAATACTTAACAAAAACAAGTCAAATCACCACCAAAATAAACTAGACTCTGCCCTCTTTCCAACCATGTCAATTGGGAGTCCGTACAATTAAGTACCAATCCGTACCAATCACGGGAACAGTAAAAAATGCTGGAAAAAACCAGAAAAATACTAAAACAGGGAACTTTTTATTGCTCTAACTCTTCAAGAATACAATGGAATCCTTTTGCTCGACCTTTGCATGATATTTATAAATTTTCCCTCCTTGAAACTGACTTACCAACTTCCTCCATTGGTTTAACTACCCCTTTAACTCTTAATCTTCCTATTTTGATCAATTTAGTAACTTGACAACATTGCATTATTGCAAGTTTTACATTGTTTTTCAACTTTGATCCCCTAGAACTTACCCATGACCTTAAATACATTCAAATAAGACTTTTTACATCATTTTTTCCATTACATTTGTGATTGACTCATGATCTCATGACCTTTACAAAGCAATTTTGAACGTTTAACATTTTACAAATTTGAAAAGCATTTGATGCCCAAGGTGCTCCTGCACCACATCTCCTCCTCCAATTCCTCCTCCATCACCTTGGAACCCATCTCCTCCTCCAAGTCCTCTTCCATCACCCCAAAATCTATCTCCTCCACCACACTCTCCTCATCATGTATCTATTTGAGAAGTCACAACATGGTCAAATCAATCAAATAATCATTGACCAAATGATGACTTGAAAAGAAGAGTTGCGGAATTTCCACGAAGAGATTGCTGTCTCCATTGACTTGTAAGAGAAATTGGAGAACTCCACATTTTCTCAAAGGATAAAATTGAAATATCACAAGAAACCCGCAATGGATGCAATGAACAAAGTAATTAATGATTTTATAGAAATATTTCCTAGTGGTAAGTAGTAGTAATTTAAATTTTATTATTTTGATCAATCTTATAATAAATTATTGTCCTAGATGCTAAAGCACCAATCTGGTGTTGAATTTCCAGCTAGACTTCAATTAGGAAATTAGTTGTTAGGTTTATTTAATTCTATTTTTAGATAAGGTTTGATCACCCAAGATGAACTCTTAGTTAACTTTTTTTAGATCCACAAGATATGGAACACATGGTTCCTACATATTTTGGATTTTTGGAAATTGTAAAGGATCATAAATTATTTTATTTCCAAAGAACTAATAAAAGTTCAACATGGATTTTCATAATATACTTTGTGAGTAATTTATAAAATATTGAAGGATTATACTTGTATGCATATGGATTTTGGTCATTAGTGATGGTATGTCTATTTTATTTAATTTGAATTGAATAAATTGGTGAAATAAATTATGTTACAGTGGTATTGAATAGAGTTTTATCTCAAATATGTGCATGCTTTATGGTGATTTGATTTTATATGGCTTAAAAAACTAAGATTATAAATTTCCTTGAAATATTACATTGGTAGTAACACTGATTAAGTGAATACTAATTGCATTTGTACTGGTTACCTTGATTTTACCTAAGCATTTTAGAACTGATAAGTAGAATGAGATTTATCTTTGTCCATTTACTTTAAGTTTATTCTTTAACTTGCCTCTTAACCCTAAATCTTTTGATATTTATTTTATGAACCTTTAAATTTTTAAAAGAGAAAAATAATAGTATAGACTTACTAAAGAAATGATGCAATAACATGAACTTGGTTTTGAATCTAGTGAAATGTATGTTTCTATTAATGTTGCATGTCTTGACTATTTTTTCTAGAATATTTGAATCACTCAGGTACCTTGTTAGACAAGTTTACATGAACTACTAAGCTATCGATAATGGTCAAGACTTGGCCTAAAATTAACCTTGGAGTAGGAATCCCTACTTTTCAAGAGGAGTGGCGATTTATTATTACTTAGTAAATGGTTGTTCTAAAACCGCCATCAACATGCCACATTGGTAAATAGATATAGAAATTCTTAAGGAAATCATTGATTTCAAGAATTATCTTCATCAACCTCTCCTTTCACAGATGGAAGAATAAAACTCCCTTCAAATATAAATATCAAATCATGTTCCCACCACAAAAGACATGTATACATCAATTTCTCTTTTAAGAATGACCTATACTATTAACTTTGTTCCTCATATAATATGAAGGCAATAAGAATTTTGATAATTTAAAGACCTACTCCGCAACTATCAACATTCTTTTCACAATTGGGAAACTTCTACAAGACCATTGCAAACATCCTCTCTTCGCATTAAATTTAAGCAATTTGTCACAATATCTATAAATTTTTAAAATAAATTCCTAATGCATCTATTAGACAAGCACTAATTTAAATCCAATCCCCTTGATTTTACAAGAAAAAAAAGTGATCATTTCCCTTAAATTGATATACTTCTTCTAAATGATTTGGTATTATAAAGTTTTCATCAATTGCGAGAGTAATAATTTGATCATCGATGTTCCAATGAAGAACCACCATACAGAACAAAAATTAATTTTAGTGAGACAAGTTTTAATAGAGATGGTAAAAAATAAATATGGAATTAGAAACCAATGCTACATTCATTTGAGGGTTATGAAAAAGGTTGTGAAAGTAAGGAAATAGTTTGGAGAACCTTATTAGAGGCTGATACTAGTTTTAAAACGTCTTTATCCTTCCAAAAAAACATGTAACATTACAATTTTAAGAATAGTAAATTTGATGCCACCTTGTTTTAATAAATTTCACATATTGTAGTAATAAAATATTAATATATGATGAAACTTCCTTCGATGAATGCCCTCCAAATAGTCCTCAAATATTAATATATAAAAATGTGTCACAATTTTTAGTTGTTATCATAACTATTTTGGGCATTGACGGAGTTCTAAAACCTCCCTAAATATTTGACGGATAAATTTTTTGACTATTAATAACATTTTGTTTCCACAGTCCATGATAGAGGTGAACAAGATTTCTAGAATAACTATGTGCAAGTTTTTACATCAACATTTCAGATCAAGATGATAATGATAAGCAGAAAGAGAGAGAAGTGAAAATAAGATAGCAGACTTGGGTAGAAATAGGAGAGAGATGGGAGTGAGGGGAGGGAACATAACCCCAAAAAATGGGGGGGGAGGGAGAAGAAGTCAGACATTGAGGAAAAGAGAGGAGAGGAAAAGTCAAAGATGAAAAAACAACATTGAAAACTAAGGAAAAGAAAAAGTAAGAGTTAAATTCCAAGAAGAATATAAACCAATCATAAATTAAAGGCTCCAGAAAAAAGGAAAATCAACCTAAAGAAATAAAACCACTAATAAAAAGAAAAAGGGATAAGAAAGAGGAAAAAATAAAATAAGGGAACAAAGAGGAAGAACTAAATAATGAAAAAAAAAGAAAAGAAAAGAGAAAAGAACCAAATAAAGTAGAACAAATACAATGAAACACAATAAAACAAAAAAGCATAAGAAAAAAATACCAGGCACCACATATAAGAGGAAAAGAGAAATTAAACTAAGCATAAAATAACAAAGGAAAGAGAAAAACTAATCAAACACAAGAGAAGAGATCAAATAATAAATAAAAATAATTAAGAAAAAGCAAGGAGTTAAAACTAAATTTGACCAAAAATTATAAAATGCAAGAGGAAAATGAAACAAGGAAAAAAAGAAATAAAAACAAAGAAGAGAAAAGAGAATCCAAGAAGCACCAAGGAAATTATGAGTGAAGAGAAAGAACCAAAACTAAAGGAGTTAAACAACATGACGATTAAAAAAGAAGACCAAAAGAAAGATCAAATAAAGATTAAAAAAGAAATTAAATTTCAATATAAATCAAAGACGAAAATAAAGAATAAAGAAAAAGAAAAGAACAAAAAAGAAGAAGATAAGAAGAGGATAACATAGTATTTAAAATTCAAAAAAGATTGAACATCAAGAGACAAAAGGATTGAAATAAAAGACATGAATGAAGAAAGGAAACAAAATGCACCCAATTGAAGAAGAAGAGCAAAGGGAGAGAAGGGGAAAGGAAAGGGAAAGGATGGAGAAAATGAAGGGAGCAAGAAAGGAGAGCAAGAGCTGAGGTAAAACGAAGACGAAACCAAGGGGGAAGAGTGAGAAAAGAGGAGAGAACCTAGAGGCTATTTAGGAGGGGTTTCCATGAGAAACTTAAAGACCAACCCCCATCACGATTTAGGTTGTAGGGATGATTATGGATTTCAATGGCCTCTTTGAGTTTCCTCTTAAAGAAATTGTCTGCATTGAACAAGATAGAGGATTTTTCTAAGGAAATGTGATGTTTTGTCTTAGAGGAGTGTTTAGCGAGAGAAGATTTTGAGATATGATCATGTCTTATGTCGGCACAATTTTCCTTGATTCTTGTGTTGATGGAACGAGTTGTTTCCCCTATATAAGGAACACCACAAGAACACAGCACTTTATAGACACTTGATTTGAGGAAATGATCTTGGGGGTCTTTAGGCGAGGGGATGCGACTTTTAACTATGAAGAAGGGTTCAAAAGTGCAATTGATGCCCTTTTTAAGGAGGATCTTGGTAATTTTGTTGGAGATACCCTCCACATAGGAGAGGGTGGCTAGAGGGAGGGAAGGAGAGCTAGAGGTGCTAGGCTTGGGGGTGAGCCTAGCTTTAGCTAGTTTGAAAGCTCGATTGATATGCTTCATTTTGTAACCATTTAATGAGAAGAATTGGGTGAGGTGGGATAATTCTTGATCAATATGCTCATTATCACAGATTACAAAAGCTCTATAGGCTAGGGTTCTGAGGACACCCGCTTTTTGGCTCAGGTGATGGTGGGAGGAAGAGTGAAGGTAAAGGTTAGTATGGGTTGATTTTTGAAAGATAGAGTGAGATAAAGAGCCATCAGCTTTTTTGATGAGAAGAATGTTAAGGAAAGGAAGGTGGTTGTCAGATTCAATTTTCTTTGTGAAAGAGATGCAAGGAGAAATGTTGTTTAAGTGCAAATGGAATTCTTCAAGCTTCTCTCAACTGTGAGACCAACATATATTGGTGACATCGACATACCATTTCCACCACTTGGGTTTGAGTGGGAACGAATGGAGAGCGACATCTTCAAAGTGCTCCATATAAAGGTTGGCCACAATGGGTGAAAGAGGTGAACCCATAGCCACACCATCCACTTGTTCATAAATTACACCTTGGAAAGAGAAAAAAGTGGATCGAAGACATAACTCAACTAAGGAAGCTATCCTTTTTCTTGATAAGCTCAATGGAGTCATGTAAGGGAACTTTAGTGAAGAGGGAGATGACATCAAAGCTGACAAGTATATCATTTTCATCTAGTTTCTTGTCTTTGATGAAGTCATATCATTTTCATCTAGTTTCTTGTCTTTGATGAAGTCAATTAATAACTTTTAGTCTTTTCCTTTTAAAGTGGTTGTCGAGATTTTGTGTCGTTTTCATAATTATGTCAAGTTCTGAAAAGGTTATGAGAATCTTATCGGGTTTCATCAAAGGTTTTATAACCTCACCAAATTCTTGAAAACAATTTATTTTAAAATTAAAAATTGATTTTTTAGAGAATTTTACAACATTTGAAAACCCAAATTCATGATTTTGATAGAAAAAATTTCAAATTTCAAAATTCTCAACTAGAGATTTATTTTTGCAAGAATAAATAACCACATGATGTGCAATATTCATGGAGAATAACCCATTATTTGTTCTTTCTCTAGATATCCAAAACTCTAATTTTGACCATTTCTATTAACTCCTCATTGAGAATTTGAACTTTTAAAATCTCCCAATCTAGAAATTGCTACAACTTGAAATTTTGTTGCAACATCTTTAATGATACTAATAATACCCCCATAAAACTATTTCATTCCATCTTACATGGTTTGTGAGATTTAGTTATTATTTTTTATTTCAATAAGGTCAAAATGAGTGTACTTGTTTGACAACATAGGTAAAAAAAATAAATATGAAAATAGTTTGAGTCTCAGGGTAGATGAATATGTTTGTATGACTAGATTATCTTGACATTTTTTTGGTATAAATCTCAAAATTGGGTTGGCTCAAAATGTATGCAACAATTGGCTCTAACTAGGGATAATGACCTCATAGATGTAGAAGGGACTTAAAATCTATGATTAGGACCAGTGACTTAAATCCATTAGGCTACAAAGTTAGGAAACTAACAAAGCATGACTGGCAGAGAGGAATTAAGACAAATAAAAATCGAGACACAAAGAAAAAGAACAGAGACTAAAACAAAATCGAAAAGGAAAAAACTTCTACTTAAAATATGTACAAGGTAGGGAAAGTGGTCATGCAAAACCATTGAAGGATGAGGAAAATAGATGCCTATGTGAAATAGTGGATGGTGAGTAAGAAGCACCTAAAGACCCAATAGTCAATTTTCCACTATTATGGAAAGAGATCATAACATAATGTCATGTAAAATATTATGCCCAAATAGTCACTTTGCATTATACACTTATGAAACCAATTGAATCACATCGACACTACCCTGCATATATTCAATAAAATTTTCTTGCACAACATTAAACATAATACCAACCTGCACTTGATTTTTTGGGTAAGAAACCAACCCTTTAAATGAAAATCCATGATGAAAGCTATTAGCGTGATCCCACAATAGTGGTTTACAATTTTTGGCCAAACTGGAGACTGAAATAATTTTTTTTAACTAAATCTTCACTTTCAGGCACCTATGGCGGCTAAACCATGAGGAATTTGAAGATGATGCAAACTAGAGTTTCATGAAATTTTGTCTGTAGATTCTAAATATATATTTTTCAAAAATTTTGGAATCAAATTTCACTTCTTTTTTCATCTCCCTCGAAAACTAGTTTTTTTCAGAAAACAACATTTTTAAAAAGTGACGCTCACCATATAACGCATAACTTTTTTTCCATGAAGGATAAAATTATAATTCTTTCTAATTTATATTTTTAACTCCAATATCTAGTGCTTCCACTTGGTTAGATAGTTTTTTATTGAATATTTTTTCTTTTATCAAGTTTTGAAGTCAAACCAATTACAATTCAGACATAGCGCGCGACCGTATAATGCGTAAATTTTTTTGTATGTATCAAAATTCAATTTATTTTTTTGTTGGATCAAGGACTTCAATATCTGGTGCACTCATATTTTTCAAAAAAAAAATGACAATCTTCTATTTTTCCACATGTGTAGAATAGAGAGTTTGATTTTTGATGAAAAACCTACATTCACAAGAAATAAAAATAAATATAATAATAAAATTAAATTTATTTAAAATTATAATTTTTGGGAAGCTTATAATAAGGACTACATACTTACAAAAAATAAATTTTAAATGAATTAATTTGATCCCCCAAAAGGTAAATCAAAACTTGTTTTTTATCAACATTTTGATAGGTGTAAAGCAGACTCTATTATAGGTATGGTTTAAAACTAGCGGGGTTCTATCCAAGGGGGTTTGATCTAAGGTAGTTTGATCAAACCCTCTTCAATTGGAATTATTTAAATGAAACTTTTAAAGGTTTAAATCATTATATTTTCTAAAAATATGTGATTTCAACAAAAATCAGAATCTCACAGAAATTGTAAACCAACTTTGTGGGATCACAATTAAATAAAGAAAATTCTTGAGGGTGCTTTATAGAAGTGTTTTCATCTAAGATTGCAATATCCAGAAAATTTGAACGCCATCTTCCAACGTATGCACCATTAACTTTATCAAGTTCAACCATTAGATTATCTAATATTTTAGTTTCTTCCCTATTGTTATGTACTTCATATATTGGCTCAAGACATTGAGGAACAAATGGTTGAACTAAAAGAATTTGATTATGCATAATGGTATCTTCAAAATGAAAAGATTCAAGAATAGGATGATATATTACCTCTTTTTTCCAATTCTTTGTAACCTTCATCAATAAACTTGAATGCTTGATATTTTGATTGTGTGTAGCAACAACATCAATGATTGATAATTCATTTTTAATCATATTTTTTTATAGTGTTCTTTGGTATCTTCATGACTTTCTAAACATTTTTGTTGTAATGATATTGTTTGTGTTTCCAACTGATGTCTTGGTTTTTCTAAAGATTAGCTAGATATTATGATTATAAACCCTAGGTCAGTGGCCAATGAATAGGAGATTGATTTTATAGTTTTCTCCTCTACACTTTAGGCTTTGCAAAACCAAGGTGCATTCCTCTATAACATCATTCAACATATAACATTTCCTTGCAATGATGCCTTTGACACAAATTCTTCACACTAATATTATAGAAGCTAAGTCTGATTGGCTAAATCATCTTCAAAACCCTCTATCTTCTCTATATTACTTTGTTAGTGTGGAATTGAGCATAAAACGATAAAATTATAGTAAAAGTAAGATTTTTATTTTTGATTTCATATTTTGATTCTACCTCAACCTTAAATTTTGTGAATCATTTTGGTCAATTCCTTATCCATAATAGAGTCAAGAAATGAAGTAAACTCCTACAACATACCAACTCTTCACTTCTTATAACCTCAATGCCTTACAATGAGAAAACAACAAAAGAACAATGCTATCATACTACTTACAAATACCTATTACAACTACACAACTTCTAATGAATAAATTGAAAGAAAAATTATTCTATTCCTTGAACAAAAGCTAAAAATTCAAGCATCCATAACACAGTATATGATATGGGAATAAAGAATAACCATTTATTATATTGATTCAAAAGAGAGTGTGTACAATATTGGAGAGTATGATAATTTGATACTCAAATTTGAGATAATACATAGAGTATTTGAGTCATCTGCAATTATTATAGCAAAAAATTACAACATTTCTTCTTTGAGCTTTAGAGGACTTAACTATACAACCTAACTCTATACAAAGACTTACAAAGACTAAGAATGAAAACCCTTAGAATGAGGACCAGAATTCCCTTTTATAGACACAAGGTAAGAAACACTCAAAAAGCCTCATTCCACCACTTAGTCACTAGAAGACAAAAAACTAAGTGGTGACACTATTTACATAGGACAAAAAGTTATTAAAAAAGTCAGTAACCACCCAAAAAGTAGTTGGAGATATTTGAAGCATTGAATTCAATGTATGGGATGTGATCTTCTCAAAATTGCTTCTGGCAGGTGATAGGACACATCTAAAATTCTCTGCTTGACAAGCCCATGTAGTAGTTATTCCTAGTTGTTCAAGAACAACTGAAATACAACTTACGTTACATTACTTTATTCTTCCATGTCTTCACCCTGTCTTGCTAATGCGTGCATCCTTGGTGGAAAAAATGGTTTACTCTCTCTAAGTGAGACTTATAATCATTGCCAATCAAAACTTGCACCATGTCAAGAAAACCTAGCAAACTATATTCTAATTTTTCAAGTTCATCAATGCATAGGTTCAACTAATTTACATCTAATTCTCATTCTCTATTGATCTTATTTTATATGAGAGTGACAAGATTTATAAACTTCAACTTCCACTCCCTATAAGGAAAAATCTCACCCTCATTCAAAATTGGAGGCATGAAGAACTATTCAAAACCCTCAAATATATTCAATTCCCTTTCAATGAGGTCTCTATATCTACTATGATGACTTACTATGCCATCCAATAGATTTGACTTGCTCAAAATTTCAGATACTAGGCTATTATCAAAATTGGGGTTCTTGACAATAATTTTCAATAATTCCACCCATGGGACCAACTTACTTGACAACATCTCAACCTCATCCATACTTGATTATGGCTAGAGAATGCATTTATTAGTGTAGTGTTACTATCCCATACCTTATCCAATAAAGAAAGAATCCTTGACAACCTATCACCCAAATATTTTCAATTAGGTTAGACACCTTCCTCACAACTTCCTCTTTTGCTTCTCTAGCCTTTGTCTTGCTTTTCTTCAACTCTTTCATCAATCCTTTGATCTCAAGGATTAAAAAAATTCTTATCTTGTGAGGTTTTAGCCTCACTTATTTTTTGTGGTGGGGGAAATATCCCTGTAACCATATTCAATTGTTGTTGCAACCTTTGGTTTAAGGAATTTTCCTTATCTAAATCTCCTTACAACTTCTTAACAAATGTCTCAATGAAAAGAGCTAAATTTACTATCAGTGAAGCTTCTTGTGTTGCACTTATGTCCCCCACACTCATTATAATAATATTTCATGTAAGATCATTGGGGTTATTAATTACTTGATGATTTTTGGTTTCAGGGAAGATGGACCATATTGTTAAGGTCTCATGCCCTAGGTGAAATCTTGAACCAAAGTATATGACCTCTACCTACTCTTCCAAATTTAAAATTGGATTATCACCATCATGTCTTTTGATTGCATTAAATGTAATATCATAAGAAATGTCCCACTATGGTAGCAAAAAGTATACTACATTCTTAACTAGCTCCCTACCTCTTTGAGGAGTCATGGCTTTCCATTTCAGCCTTTACATTCCTCCAAAACTCCTCAACTATTTCATTCTTCTCTTTCTCAGAGAGGCTTTGGTTTGAAATACTATGTTGTAGCTCCTCTCCTTTTTAAGGAAAAAGTCCTTAAACTCCTATGTGGCAATAAATTGATCATTTTGCAAAAATTCCTTGCAAGATTGGGCCCTCATATCATTCAAACTTCTCCACCTGTCTCAACATTGATGACCAATCTATCATTTATGGGTCTCTCAATTAACACGCTTCAAGGAGGGGCTACATTTCTTGCACCATGAGGGCCTCTACATCAATTTCCTCTGGCCCAATTGGGTATTCCATTAGAGGTACAACTGATGGGTCTATCTGTTGTAGTGGTGTGACAATTTGGGGGCTTGATGGTATCTCTACTTTGGAGGTAGAAGCACCTAATGTTCTTAGATTAGTTTTAGGCACATTTATCAAAAATTGGTTGGAATTATCCAGCATAGTCATCATTCTGACTATGGGGTCCTTGATATTAAAAAATAACCCTTGGAAGGAAGGACCAACCTTCTTCCTCTTATTCTCTGTAATCTGAATTTTGACCCATAGGGCCCTTCTTTGTGCAGCTGGCTCTCAGAAGAGATTTTTTTTATCAAATCCTCCACTATATCAAATTAATGGTGGGAGAATGAGAGCTTATAGTTAGTATAGTTGCATTCTTTGGATTCACGGTCAAATCAAGGGAGGGCATACTTCTTGTTATCCTAAAATGGGTTTTATTGGAATCATTTAATTACCACATTATTACCAAAAAGGAAATTCTATCAGGAACATTTTTCGGTAGTACCTGGGGTACTATACAGGTTCCATAGATTTTTATCAATGCTATGTCTACATAGACAAACTAGTCATCCCAATTATGGCCTATTCCCTTCTTAGGCATGAGCTCGTTCGACCTCAAAAACCTCTTTATTTCTTTTGATAGGCCCCAATATATAGGGAAACCAATGCCTTGCAACAAGGTTCTCCCTAAATATTCCTAAAAAACTAAATAATTGGAATTGTCATAGTTCTTATCCCAAATGTATGTCCACTCTTGAACTAGAAGTATCTTGTTCTACCCATCTATTGGTATAACTTGTAGCTTGGGAGAGCACACTTGCACTCCACTATATAAAATTATGTGGCATAGTAGTGAGTAGTACTTGAAATTCACCACACTTTAATATATTTTTAATGAGTATAGGGATTTGTGAAAATCATCAACAACATAGCCTAAAAAATTATAAGATTTGTTGACATCCCTACTTTGGATATCAACTACAAGGAACATCAAGTTGACATGCATTTGAATTTCTATCAAGCCCCAAAACTAGGCATAGAGAGAAGTATGCCTTGATAAAATATTCTTCAAATATATCCTACCTAAAGGGTTCCTAATCACTCCTAGCAAATATTTGTAACTCCCTCTTGGCCCTCTAGGCCTAAATCAAGACAACCACTTCACCCTATAGATGTCTCTATTCATCTAGTACTCTCATTCTAGGGTACCCAAGTTGATTGGTAGCTAGGCATTTGGATTCTAATCAAATACCTTGCATTTATGGTCTTTATCCAATAAGAAGAGACTTATCCCATCAAATGTGTATAATGCCATCTTATCTTTATTAAAGGCCCTAGTAATGGCCTTGATCAATTCAACATTGATGAACAAATTGGGCATAACCATCTTTCCTAATCCCATATTCCATATATTGCTTGTTGACCTATCTACCTAGGCCTTCCTATATGCGTGTTTGAATAATGCATACCCCTCATATGGGATGATGGGATCTTTGAAATTTTCATTCTTGTCGATGAATCTTTTAGTCATTATTCCTAAACTTGGAGCCATCCTTGACCTTTTATGTGACCCTAGAAGCTACGTGATGATGTCCTTGTCCAAACTCCTCATATGACCCCTTGAAACAAGGGTTTTACAAACAAGAAACTAGGGTTTTATAGAAACTAAACTCTTGAGGGAATTCTAATTTTTTTGGTAGCATATACCCTCTAGAAACCCCAAATTTCTCTTCACCTAACTAAATTCTAGAGATTGATTCCCTATCACCCTTAAATTCATAAAAGGGTGATATGATATGAAACCCTAATTTTATAAAAGAAAACCCTCATCTGCCTCAAATTTTCATAGAAATTTGTAACAACACTCAACAATTATGGTCTTAATGATACTAAATGAAGCATTTTTCCCCAAACCATCATGAATTTGGTAGATAGCAATCCCATTCACCCTTAATGTTTTTGCATGCTTGAACATGCGACTAGTGAGAGATGTTTTTTGAGATTGAATATGGACTTTCAATCTCAAGATTGATGATGATCGTGGAAATTTGAATTTTCCTTTGTGAGGTGGCATTCTTCTTTTATTGTTATGCAGAAATGCATCACCATTTTGAGAACTCGTAGAGGGAGAAGAAGAAAAAATAAGAGCCTCCATGATAGTAGAAATCTCCACTAAGATATGTGGTGATGACACTTGGCACCATTTTGTGGTTTTACAAGAAGGAAAAGGTTATCCCACCACCGCCTTATAAATGCTTTAGCCTTCATGATGAAAATCAACATGTTCTCAAATACGTGTCATTTTTTTGCTAACTTGAGATGGTTAATGTGTCAAAGGGAAGGGATTTGTGAAGAAAAGAGCTTTTGTAAAATATTGTACATGCCTTAAAAACAACTTAAGGCTACTACAAAATGAAGGGAGTCAATTATGGATGATGAAATAAGGATCAATGAAATAAAACAAAACATTAATAATCAAACATTAGGTCGTGATATATTTAAAATATCAAGACATGTGTCACTATTTTGGTGATTCGTGAGGAGGGAAAACAAGAAAAAAAAGGCTTCTCTATACTAAAGAAGGTGTGTGAAATTTTGACGTGTGTCCAATGGGGCCCAAGAAGACTTGAGAGCTTAGAGAAATACAATAAAATATTCAGGAAAAAGGATCACTCAATTTCCTAATGCATGGGGTCGGTTGATAAATGGAAAAATAACCCTTAGGTTATGACTTAAGTGAAGGGTGACTCTGGTAACTAGTAAACAACAAAATACAACAAAAGTGAAAGGTTTTAGATGGGAACTAGGGTTTAAGGTAGAGAATAGGGTTATAGGAGCCTTTAACACATGATTTTGATACCCTATCTTGCACAATTGAAGGATCATCAAAATTTAAAAATAATAGAATTTCCATAGAATTGTCAAATTTTATAAGTTCCACTAGACCCCTCTTCATTATGTCAAATAATAAATCTAAAATACTCATTCTCAAGTTGTCTATTAGTTTTAGAAATATTACCCGATGATTCATTTTTATATTCTCTTTCTCCAAGCTAACCTTCAGTATTTGTTCTAACCAAAACATCTATCAAAGTTCTATCAATACCTTTGAATGTGAAAACTTCTATTTCTAGAGAATAAAAGGACTTAGCAAGTATTAATTTTTTTACTTCTCAATTGTTCATGCTAGTAAAATATTTTCTAAGAGTCATTGTAGTTGAAACATAACCAATGTCCACCTCTCTTAGCTGAATAAAATAATCATCCACGTCTTCAAGGGAATCATTTATTTGATATTTGAAAAATAATTCTTATTTATCGTCATTCATTTTAATATGTAAATCATATATTTTAGCATGTTTTGAAGCACGAGCTTCAATCATTGAAAAAGTTGAAATGTATTTTTCACCCAAAATCGTGAGATTTTGATAAGCAGATGTAAGAGACATTAAATTTACTCCTTTTGAACAAATATTGAGTTGAATTCAAGATTTATTTCCAAGAAGATAATTTTGATTATATATTGAAGATGATTCAAAATTTGAAACTTCTATGCATATTTCTTTCATAAAACTAGATAAATCCATATCATTTTCAATCTCAATAGTTTCTTTTTGTGTAACTTCTAAATTTTGTACCTTTTTTCTCTTCAAGAAAAAATGATCTCAGATAACAAAGCAACAATGAAAAAATATTCAATTGGTAGGTTGGAAGGATTAACAATAAAAAAATCATCTTGAAGTTCAAAAGAATTTGGTAGGTTGGAAGGGTAAACTTCTTAGCTTAGTTGGGAAGATTCAGTTGTTAAAATCCTCCCTACAAAATATCCCAATTTACTATTTGTCTCTCTTCAAAATCCCGACCTTCACAGGGGAAAAAATAAAACAAATTCAGAGAAGATTCATGAGGTCAAGAACTAAAGAGAAAAACAGATTGTCTTTGGTTAGTTGGGAGAAGTGTGCACTCCAAAAAGTGTTGGAGGGTTGGGGATAACGAGAGTCAAATTGCTTAACAAAGCCCTAACTGCTAAGGTGGGATGGAACCTATTGGAGGGGTCTAAGGATTGGGTGAAGATTTTCCAAGCTAAATATTTGAAGAACAAAAATTCTGGCTACTTCCTCTCTACTACTGATCTACCCAGTGGGTCTATTCTCTAGAAACATCTTATTAAAACTAAAAATATGTTGAAATTGGGGGTTAGAAAGGGGATTGGTAATGGAAAAAACACTGATTTCTGGAAAGACCCCTAGATTGAGGCTTCCTCTCTCTCCTCTATTGATGACTTCAATCCCCTTAAACAAAGCTTGACTAGGATATGTGGTAAAAAGGTGTCAAACTATGTCAATTGTGAGGTGGATGAACCTAAATGGAAGGAGTTCAACTTGTTGTTAAGGAGTGTTAACTTGAGAGGTCAGAGACAGATCAATTGGGATCTAATTCTGCTAAGGTTACACAACCTCATAGGGGAGGAAAACTAGTTTTCTATTGAAAGGGAAGATGAATGGGTGTGGAAGGGGAGCTCTTCAGGATGTTTCTTTGTTAAACATGCTTATAATGAATTGGTGAAACCCCTTATTGATAGCGGAGACCCTCATTGGGATAAAGTGTGGATTAAAAACCTTGTGCCAAAAATTAGTTGTTTCTGGTGGGCTACTTCACATGGAAGAATTCTAACTATTGATAATCTGGTAAGGAGAGGATTTCAACTTGTTAATTGATGCATCCTTTGCAAGCAGGATGAAGAGATTGTTATGCATATTTTCTTTCATTGCCAGTTCTCTAGAGAAGTGTGGTCATTCTTCCTTGCTTTGTTGTTCATTGACTAGGTGTTCCCCCCAACTATGAAGTCTTTTGTTGAAAGTTGGTCTAATTGTCATTTTTCCCATAAGGTCATTATCGATCTTTGGAACCAAATACACCCCTTCCTAACTTGGGGAATATGGAAAGAAAGAAATAATAGGATCTTCAGGGAAGTAGAGAGAAGAAGCTATGAGGTTTGCATGATCATAAAAGCTCAGGTTTAGGAAAACATGAATGTGGGAGGATACAACTTCTCAAAAGTCTAACTGAACTATAAAGATATGAGAATTAAGCAGTTCTAGGGTCTAAAGAAGGACCTAAAAAATCTTAATTGGACCATGATTCTAGCTAGGAAGGCTACTATTTGTGTTCCTCCTGAAAGAGAGTGGATTAAGTGTAATTTTGATGGGTTTTCTAAAGGTAATCTAGGTATGGATGGGGTGGGAGATTTGTTGAGAAACCACATAGGTGACTACATTGTGAGTTATGGAGTTAACTTGGGAGTATGATCTAATAATAAAGCAGAGGCTATGGTTGTGCAGGGGGGTATAAAGACTCTAAGAGATTATGGTTTTAAAAAGGTTATTCTGGAAGGAGATTCAAAATTAATTGTGGACATATTGAATGGAATTGTTGTGACCCATTGGGAATTAAAAGAGATCATTGATAAATGTAAGTCCCTTAGGAGTTTCTTTACTCATAGCCATGTACAACATGTGTTTAGAGAAGGGAATATTTCTATTGACTACGCTACCAATGAAGCGTTGAAGTGTAATGGGTGGACCCACTTGGATAATAATCATTTGTCGTTGTCATTGAAGGAAAAATTTATAAAAGAAAAATTTGAATATTTCTACAACTTACAAAGATGATGGGTGGGAGTGGCATAGGAAGTATAGGAAATCTTGTGAAATAAAGATCTTGTGGAACAATGATGATAAAAGTGGTACGAATTCAAGTAAGAAGATCTCCTCAGGAGAAAAATGTAATAATTATTTCATTCTCGAGATTGTTATGGATCACATGGCTTTAATCAATGTGAAGAATGGTGTCAAATCCAAGTGTGATGAAGTGCTCTATGTCAATTCCATCCACCATTGTGAAGATTTTCTTGGAATGAATAATAAACATTCATTTATTATTTGTAAAAATAATAATCAAGTCTTAGCCCAGGGAAATGTGTTATCGGCTATCTTTAAAAGAAATTTCTTGAACTTCATCTCCTTAAGTGATTATTTAAAAATTCTTTGTAATAGTGTTTTTTGCAAGTTTGGAAGGAAATCTCAGTGGAGTGGGGTTATGAAGAAGAGCGTACAGAATCCTAAAAGCTTGCATAGCACAAAAATGGGTGGGATGTAGTAGTGCACAAAACCTAAAAATTTCCAGATGCTTAGACAAAATGCAGACCTATGGATGGTTTTTAGCAGAGCATGTATGGTCCCCTTTTTTGAGGCCATGAAAGGATACAATGAAATCCTAACTGAAAAAATTTACCAATTCATGGAAAAAGGGGAATATGGAAATTGGTGCAGTTAGATTTGAGGTGACAGTGTAGTTTATTGCAGAGGCTACTAGCTTGCAAAACCAGGGAATCAAGGTGGCTAAAAAGAGTGGTGCCAATTACTAGTTATTTGTTGACAAGTTCCTTCATGACGACAAAAAACTTACCAGATTTCAAAATGGGTACACGCAGCTAGAACTCTTGACTCCTTATGCCTTGGTGAGTATGTTTGTGATGTATTTTACACTTGAAGGAAGATATATGACAATTCATGCATACCACTTTCCATTGTTGAATCATATTTTTCATAATGAGAGAATTAATTTTCCCTTTTATTTTCTATCTTCCCTTCAACTTAATATTGAAAAAGGATCAAACCCTCCCCTGCATCAAGGATTAATGCTTGCCCTTTATAAGCATGCCTTAGCTTTAAACCCTCATGGAAATCCTTTAGTTTCTAGGAAATAAAATGAGAATCGTAATGCAGGAGAAAATGTGGAACCTTTAGTGGAAGCTAACCCTGTTGAGGAGCCTAACCCTAGACCCCCTTCCCATTGTTGCAGAAAGAAATGAGATTATCCCTGCTAAAATCTCTTCCCCTACTGCTAAAAGATCCAATCCTTCTACCCCTATGGGTATGAAGAATTATGTTAAAAGCTCCATCGAGCTTGATTTGGTTAAAGCAACCCCTGAGAAGCACAACCATTCCCAACTTCTCCTGGAACTTCCTAAGTCAAAGAAGATGAAAAAAGAGCTGAAAATCCAAAGTGGTGTCATTACCATAAGTGAAGAAAAGGAGGGTATTCAAACTGAGGACTTGGAGGATAGAAAGTTGTGTTAGGGTAGTGGAGGTCATAGATCTACTCGCTTAGCCAAGGCTGCCTCCCAAGACAAGAAGGGGAAACAGAAAGCCACTTTTCATGAGGAGGAAGAATTGGAGGTGGAAGAATTTGAAGCCTGGGTTGATGAAGAAAGTGATGGGATGGAATTTGAAGAGACCTCCTATGACATGGGTGAAGAGGAAATTGAGGAGAAAGAAGATAACAAGGAGGAAGAGAATGAAATTGAAGAAGAGCAAAAGAATGAAACCCTGACTTCCCCTAAAACTGGGAATGTTGCGAATGAAACTAATATTGTTGATGATTCTAGCACTGAATATCTGAAAAGCATGCTGACCTACATGTAGGTTCAAATGGATGACATGGAAAAATCTATTGTCACGCTGATGAAGGTGACGAATGGCTAATGCGTAGAGCTATGGTAGGTGCAGTGTCTAGTCAAATCAAGATCACTAGGAAGCTTAAGAATATGGGAAAGATGGTCAACTTGAAGGACCTGGATGAGACTGAGGGACATGATTAAAGAGAGTATATCTCCCTAATAGGAGATTACTGGGACCTAATTGGAAAAGCAAAGTAATGGCTTTTTTTCTTACTTCTGTTTATGGCTGCCCTGCTTTTTTTATCATTTTGTTTCAATATTCCAGACTACTATTTTCAAATAGTTCTATTATGGTTATGAACTTGCTAGTATATGGTGGACCTAATAAATGGTCTTTGTATTTTTAAATCTTTAGTAATAATTTTCTATTTTTGATTATGAATACTGGTTCTATGGTTATTATTTTGTTAATTGGCCTGCGTGCCACCCTGGACATGGTGTTTCTTAATGTTGGATGGTAGTGTTGTTTTATCCACCTTGTTTCCTTCTTTTAAATTTTGGATATAACCATGGGATCAGGGCCCTTCCCTTGCTAATCTAATAAAAAACAATGAAAACACATAACTAATTATTTGCACTCAGTTGATAATCTTGATAAATATTCTTCAAAACTCTATTAAATCATTCCATGAAATCTCTCATGGGTTCACCTTATTTCTTTTGAACTTTGAAAATTTGAGACAACAAAGAATATATATATCGATTGCAGGCTTGAATATTGCACAAAATTCATTTTCTAAGTTGACCCAAATTTGTAATACATACATCTCTAAAATCCTAAAACCACTCTACAACATGCCTAATGAGGATTTCCACAAACTATCATGCAAACACATATTCTTCTTGGACTACTAGAATTCCATAGGAAATATTAAATGCATGCATATGGTAGTCAGGATCTTGTTAGTTATTGCTAGTGAACTTTATAAAGTATTTTCTAGACCCCTCAAGCAAGGTTGTAAATTGAGCCAATGCCAATGGTCCAAATTAATGCCATGGTATGGGTATGAAAATAACATCAAATATGTAACCTTTATAGAGTCGCCAACCTCCATTCAAAAGGAGGTAATTTTTGAACTTTCAAGAATAAGATGCATCATACTTTTCAACTCCCTAATAGAGTTTTCAAAAATATATTGGTTAACATATTTGTCATTACAAATTTGTATTGAAAAATGACCCTGAGTTGCCTTGTTGAGCAATGAGAAAGGAACCAATATTTGGAGAGATCGCTATCGAATTATCAATATTCCTATGATTTTTAGAGGTATAAATCCCCTATATGATGAAATTTGGATTTTAAATGGTATTATTTTAACTAGAAAGCGTAATAGGAAAATAAAATAAAATGGAAACATAAAAGATAAACATGTCAAATAGAGAATGAATGCAAAAATTCATATCTTGGATGCACAACAAGCATATATAAGATAATGGAAAGGAATTACAGTTAAACATGTGACAAATATTTAGAGAAATAGCTACAAACTAAATTTATGAGTAATCATTAATATAAAGAAATTTAATCCAACTCACAAATTAGAAATATATTTTTTTATCTCTCCAAAATCAAGGATTTCATAGACTCTTTCCTTTGTACAATGAAAAACCTAGTAATTTCCTCTAGAAATTCCAATCTCTCCACCTCCCCCCAAAAAATCTCTCTTTCTGAATTTTTTAACAATAAATAAAAAAGGAGAGACCTTTTAGTTTTCATAACTAATTCTTTCAAATTTGAGAGTTTTTAAAGCTTTTTAAAAAAATCCCATAAGCACACTTCAAGGCTTTATAACATGTTGTAAATATGAATCAATAACCCACTTGAAGCTGCAATTCTTCAATGGATCACCAAGAAGAATACCATCCACATGAACAAGAAAGTAGTGCACTATAAGCAAGAAGACAAGTTGATCAAATGATGATCCATGATGAATTTGATCTAGAATTATTTACAAATGTACAAGAGCCTTCCTTATATAGGCAAGGAGAAAGGTAGTTGGATAACCACCTTGGTTGCAAGCATTAAATGCTTAATGCACAATTATAAATGCATGAGAGAAATATTAAATGCCTAGATAACTACATTGCCTATTAATGAGATATGGTCCCATTAAATACTAGTTTTTAGAATGCCACCTAAGAAACTAACTCCCAAGTAAACTTATTAATGATGTGAATAGGTCCTCACTAATATATAGTTAGGAAATATTCCTATTCACACTAACACCCCCCATAAGTGCAACTTGGGAGTGTAGTTATGATGCAAATGATGCAATATGATGGGTCCCAGCTACTAGGCCATGTTAGGTACCCATGTACAAATTAAAATACAATCTCTTACAAACGAAGAAAAGGAGAAAACCTCATGGGACAAAAATCCTCCCCAAAAAAGAGATAATGCAAAATCTAATGCTAATCATGTACAAGTAATGGAAGTGATGATGGAGGTCTCAACATCAATACCCACTAGAACTACATCCATCACAAGAGTACAATACAATGATCCCTCCATTGAAGGAATATATGGAGACTAGATTGCCCCACTTGAATAAAGTGTCCTCAAAGCCACTAAAAGAATTCTAAAGCCAAAAGAGTGTCCAATGATGAAAAACCACATGTCTCCCTCTAGGAAGAAACAAATCCAATGGTAGATGTTGAAGAAACTCCAACTCCATGATGAAGTGGGAAGGAAGAAGCCTCATATATGAAATATCTGAAAAGGAATCAAGTGCCTCCAAGGATGTCTCACCAAGATTAGGATCCCCAATCAAGGTCAAAACAATGGAATGTGAAGACTCAAGAAAAATCTCCAAAGTAGAATCTACATACAGGAGAGATATCCCCTCAAGAATGTCCTCCAAACTTGTAGAAGTATCCAAGTCTGCAATACCTAAAACAAAGCCATCTTGTAATCCCAAGTCTAGAAAACTGAATATGTCTTGCTGGATTGAATGAGATGATGATGGAGCCACACGAAGAAGAGCCAAATTCAACCAACCACCACAACATTTAGGTGAATTACTATCCTCCCTATGATCTGGGGACTTAGGAATATAAGGATCATCATCATGATAAAAATGAGAGAACATATACACCCACGACTGATGATCAACCACCCCTACAATAATGAGCTTTCCGAGATCATTCTGAATGAGAACTGAATCATATGTGAACTCAGTTGTATTACCTCCCTGTGTAATATGATAAATTGAAAGAAGATTATGTACCATATCAAGAATCTAAACTACATTTGGATATGACTTGAACTCAAATTAATATCACACATACCAGCTACATGAACCATGGCAACATTAGCAGTCAACATTCTATCATACTCAAGTGCTCTAACTATCCCTGGAACAATGTGATCAAAAGACCTAGTAAGTGCATTAATGCTCCTGAATCAATAATCCATCCTTCCTGTCTATCAACAAATGTAGTAATTAATGCTTGACCCTTGCCTCTGTAAGAGGTAGATCATGTTTCCTTTTTAGGTGGTGGCTCCTCATGTGTGGTAGAATAAGGTGAATGAGATGAAGAAGGAACTGAAATATCGTGATCTTTGAGAAGTTGTTTCAACTCATGAATCTCCTTCTTGAAACATACCTGTTCACTATGCCCTATCCCCTTGCAAAAGGTACATGTGGGATTCTCCTTCTTAGATTTTTCCTCTTTTGAAGAGGTGCTAGAAGTCTCATTGGATCATGTCTTATCTTTCCCTTTCTTCCCTTTCCCCTTAGGTGGTATGGAAAGCAATGCATGATACTTTGAAGTAACATCATGTTGTCTAAGCTTGGATTACTCCCCAGTCTATCTCTCATAAAAAGTCTCAAAAGATGGCATAACAAAGCTATCACCTAACCCATCCATAATGTAATAAAAAGAAGTAGCAACATAGGTAAATACGCCCTTCAACTTTGAAAAGATCAAGAATATGCACTCCTTATCAGTTGTATCCTTCCCACACCCTACTAACTGAGTACATAAATACTTGAACTTCACCAAATAGTCCTCAATTATACGATATGCATCAGTGGAAAGGGCCTCCAACTCAGCTTCTAATTGCAATGCTCTAACATCACTAAAAAAACCAAAGAGATCCTTATATTTTTCCCATACCTCTTTAGGTGTAGTATACTCCTCAATGTGGAAGAACAAGGAATCAAAAACATGCAATGCAATCAAGCCCATTGCCTCGTCACATTTGTTCCAATGAGAAAACTTATCATATTCTTTAATGAACTCTGGTTGTTCCTCTACCAAGGTAGACCACAATCCCTTAGGCCAAAGTAGCCTTTGCATCTTCACCTTCCATGTGTGATAATTATGAGGAGTAAGAAGCTCAAATCCTGATTTGGCCATGTGTTCCAAAACAAAAATTTACCAAGAGGCAAATATATTTGATAGAAATGTTGTAAAACCTCCAATGTATGATGTGCCAGTGAAAATAAAGCCTCAAATGCAAAAAAAACTTCTCCAAATTGTAGGATTTCCAAGATATCAAGTAAATTCCACAAATTAAAAAACCTCAATAGACTATACCTAGAGTTGAATCTGAAGAAAGTAGATGGACAAAATGATAGAACTCTGAATCACCTTTGCAATGCTGCTAGAATCTCCAAAATCCAACAAAATGGTAAAAAGATACGAGCTCGGGAGTCCAAATGGAAGAACTAGCTTATGATGGCTATAATTCATACCCACAACAAAATCTAGCAAAATACTCTGCATGGATGCGAAGTACATGAAACCAACTTTCCAATGATATCTTGTTTATGAAAATTTGATATCCTGGTGAAAAGTTATGCTCCATTGAAAAAATTGCCCTGTTGAGGCGTGCAGGCTAACTAGGTGCAAAAATTAGTCACCTAGGGCAAAAAAAATAGCCCATGGATCGCAATATGACCGTAGGGCTAAGTGTTTTGCAAAAAAAAATTGCACCACCCAATTCGACGGCAGTGGGGCTGTGAGTCGGCGGTGTTTCGGCAGAGCCGCTCCTCAGTAGAGCCAACAGTTGCAAATATGACCGCGACCAATAGGTAAGCGCTTAAGACCAAATGGAGGATGGAGCTAATGGTGGAGCAATGGATGGCAGTGGACAGAGGGAAGCCAGTAGGAGGGGAGTATTCGGTGGATGGGATGGTTGGAACTGATTGGTAATAAATGCATGTACTAAAAAATAATCAATGCCACTACAAACCCTACATAAATTAAATTCCTCCTACAAGTTGCCAAACGAACTTTGACTGAATACCAAGTGATTTTGATATTGTTGTTGGGAAATCAAAATCACATTTATATATGTTGATTAAATTATTTTTAAACCCGCTATGAAAAGTGAAGCCAAATTTGATATAAATAAACTTGCTTTTTAATACAATATGCCAACTTGAAATAAAATTGACCACCAATCATTAATGCCGCAAAAAATAAATAGTGAACCACCAACTGCAAATGATGATGATTCCAACCAGGGGACAATTTTTTCTACAATAGGGGGGAGATTTTTTTTTGTCCAACTTGTACGATCTGTACCTTTGCCCATTGATATAGCTACATAAAAAAAAGTCAATTTTTGATGAATGGGTAGGTGATCCTTAGGTTTTCGGACCTTCTAAACACAATGACAAGGTCAAATCTGACCCAAAGTGCCTCAAAAATTAGTTTCCTATCGAATGAGAACAACTAGCCCTTCACAAAAACCCTTCAACCTACAATAGTCTCCTCATCTCAACTTCTCGATATGAGATGGATCTCCTATGGCCTAAGCTCTGATACAATGTTAGAAATATGAATCAATACCCCACTTGAAGTTGCAATTCTTCAATGGATCACCAAGAAGAATACCATCCACATGAAGAAGAAAGTAGTGCACTATGAGCAAGAAGACAACTTGATCAAATGATGATCTATGATGAATTGATCTAGAATGATTTACAAATGTACAAGAGCCTTCCCTATATAGGCAAGGAGAAAGGTAGTTGGATAACCATCTTGGTTACAATCATTAAATGCCTAATGCACAAATTATAAATGCATGAGAGAAATATTAAATTCCTAGATAACTACATGCATATTAATGAGATATGGTCCCATTAAATAATAGTTTCTAAAATTCCACCTAGGAAACTAAATCCTAAGTAAACTTATTAATGATGTGAATAGGTCCTCACTAATATCTAGTTAGTAAATATCCCTATTCACACTAACACAAAAAAATATTAGAATATTCATTTGTAAACTTTTCTTTTGTTGACCTCTTTTTTATATCTTCTTAACTCATTTTTATGGTCTTTCAATTTACCAATTGCAACTAATAAAATAGGGGGCCTATGTAAATTATCTAGGAACTCATCTTCTACTTTGAATCTTCCCATTACAGATGTAGCCCATCTAGCTAGAAAGATAGAATGTTGAAATGTCCCAACATATAACCCGTTTTCATGTGCTCATTAAAAATGCCCATTTTAATCCTTCAAAGCCACTCCTTGTGTCAATCAATTGTCCATTTTTCTTTCAATTGTTGAATAAATGGAATGCTCAGGCATACTGCTTAGATTTGACATAAGACAATAAAACCCATGTGACTATATCTAATATTATGCCAACTTATATTATATCCCTTTTCATTAAATGCCCACATTTTTTCTTCTTAAAATCATAGATCATTGTACTATATCAATTTTTAATGCATTAGTTACTTCTTTGGATGATTTTGAAAGGTTAATATTGTTCATGTGATTGTTGAAGCCAAATTGGGTGTGCTTCTATTAATAAACTATCTCCCTGCTCTTAGAGACTTTAATTATCTTGCTCTCCCTTGTATTCATAGACTATAAATTGAAGGGTTTAAATCAGGGAGTCTATGTTGAAAACAAAGGAAAAAATAATTTGAAATTATAACTTATGTATGTATATTAAAATATGAAAATAATCTTACCAAATCTGATTTAATGTATATGATTGCGCATTCATCATAATACAAAAATCATCAAATAAATATGACACAAGATTTAAGTGGAGAAACCCTTTCGGGAAAAATCCACATGAGAAAAGATGGCATGTATATTATTTATCTTCAAAAGAGAGATACACCAAAATAAACTTCCTTGTATTCTCATACAACTTGAATTATTCCATACACTTGCAAATAACACAAGCTTCTACTACCATCTCAAGGATCCAGTTTATAGAACTTGTGGGAGGAAAAACCACAATGGTAAACCAAAACAAGAGGTGTTGAAATGACTTAAAAAATCCCACACCCCATTCTTGGAAAACCAAGAGTCATGATAATAAATTAATTAAATGTGCAAAAGGATTCAACATGGGTTCCTAACCTATAGCCCCTTCACCTTCTTGAATTCAGGATGCTTTGGTGACTATTCAACTTCCAAGTTGAACACCAATAAACACTTGTTTTCCTCCAAACTTGGCTCCCCACTTAAGACTCTTCACATTCCCAATATTCACACTTAGAAGAGAGTATTTTGTCCTCTAGTGATGTGTAACCTCCATCATAATTTCCCTTTTTAAAATTCAATTACAAATATTCTAAAATTAAATACATTTATAACATGTCCCTAGGACAGTTTCTAATAAACATGGAGATAAATAAACGATATAGGTTTTCAAGGTAAATATCATCTAATCTAACATTCTCCCACTTGACATATATATTGTAATTACATCCAAGAGATACAAATAATAAATTAAGTATAGTAATCAAGGCCCATGGTCTTCCTGCACCAAGATAAATTATCTATGATCACTGGATTCATAAGGGAATCAACAACATTATCCAAAGTGTCAACCTTATCAATAAATGCCTTACCATTATCAACCATATCTCACACAAAGTGATACTAAATAACAACATGCTTAGTATGAGCATGATACATAGGATTTTTTTCCAAAAAAATAGCACTATAGCTATCACATCCAATTATCACTATTCTACAATCAAGACCAATTCTATTACCAAGACTCTATAACTATACCACCTCCTTAGAGGCATGTGTAGCATCCATATACTCTTCTTTAGTGGTGGATAATCCAACTATAGGCTTCCTTTTACTCATACAACTCACTACACCTCCAAACAAAGTAATTGAATAGCTGCTAGTGGACCTTCAACTACCCAATCTACATCAACAAACCCATGTATGCCCAATGACTTGACCAAAAAATCAGTACCATGAAAAACCAAATAATGATCTAAAGTACCATGTAAATATCTAAACACCCTCTTAACAAAATTCTAATTCTCTTTACTATGGTTAGACATAAACCTACTTAATACTCCCACTACTTGGTCTATATCTGATCTAGTGCAAACCATTGCATACATTAAACTACCAATAATACTAGTATAAGGAACCTTAGACATATCCTCGAGATCATCATCAAAATTAGGACACATATTGAAGCTAAACTTAGTACCAAATAGAAATGGAATATTAATTGTCTTACAATAATGCATATTAAACCTTCACAAAATTGTATCAACATACTTACTCTAACTTAACCAAAACTTTTTGTTAGATTTTTCTATGCCAATTTCCATCCCAAGAATAGATTTTGTAGCCCCAAATTCCTTCACATCAAATGTTCTAGAGAGTTGTTCCTTGAGTTCCCTAATCACCTCCTTACTATTACCCATGAACAACATATCATTAACATATAAGAAAATAATTAGAATTTTATCATCAATAACATTAATATAAACATAATGATCCTCTTCACTCCTAACAAATACCAACTTCAATACAAAACTATCAATATTTTGGTACCACATCCTAGGTGATTGTTTCAAACCATACAAAGATCTTCAATCTGCAAACCAGTTATTCTTTTCCTTTCACAACAAAATCATTAGGTTGTTTCATATAACAAGGAAGTAGTTTTAACATCTATTTGATATATCTCAAAATCACAAGCAACAAAAATAGATAATAGGAATCTAATAGAATTTAATTTTGTAAAAAGAGAGAAAATTTCAACAAAATTAACTCTCTCTCTAAGAGTAACCATTAGCCACTAATTAGGCCTTGTATACTCTAACCGACCATCTACACCAAATTTATTTTTAAATAGCACTTGCAGACAATGGGATTCCTTACTTTGAAAAATCTAACAAGGTCCTAGGTGTCACAACTATCCAAAGCCATCATCTCTCCTATATGACCTATAACCAAGACTCACTTTACTCCAAAGAGAGACTCCTTGAAAGATTTAGGTCCATCGTCAGTACTCAACAAAGAAAATACACAATAGTGATTTGATGGGCTATACCTATCAACTTGATCTAGTTTCCTTGTGGATCTCCTCAAGGTAGGTGTAATGGGCTATACCTATTCTTCTTCTATGTTCTCTTCTTGCACATCCTTTGAACTATTTGAACCCTCTTCTTCTTCTCCATCCTTAGATCCATCAAACTATTCTTCCAAATGTCCATCTTCTTGCTTCTCAATATTTTCCTTGAAGTACATTGTCTTTGTCTTACCTTTCTAATTTGGTTGTTTTTCTCTCGAGTAAGATCCAAATTCCCTTAAAATCACATCTCTAGAAAAGATTATTTTATGGCTTAGAGGATTTCAAATCTTATAACCTTTTACATTCTCACCATAACCAACAAAGATGCATTTTTATGCTTTTGATCCAATTTATATCACTTCTCTTGAGGTACATGAACACAATCCTCACAACTAAAGACCTTTAAGTGTGAAACATAAGGATTTTTATCATCAAGAGTTGAACAAGGAGATCTATTCATTAAATAATAATAAGTACCAACCTCTTAAGCCCAAAAATATTTATCAATCTTAGCACTACTTAACGTAATCCTAGCTCTTTCCATTATGGTTTAGTTTATTCTTTCGACTACCCCATTTTTTTTAGGAGTATAAGGAGTTTTCTTTTGCCAAACAATACCCACATGCTTAAAGATTCACCAAATTCTTTGGAAAAATATTCACCCCCATTGTCAGAACTTAACACTTTTATCTTATAATCTATTTGCTTTTCAACTAAGGACTTAAATTCCTTAAAATTAGAAAAAAAATCATATTTAGAATACATAAAATAAATCCAAGTGTATCTTGAGACATCATCAATGAAAAAGACATAATACCAAGATTTACCCAAAGAGTCAATATACATTGGTTCACATACATCTGAATGAATAATCTCTAATAATCCCATTTCCTTATTATTTTGACTAGAGAATGATGATCTATTTTTATTTCCAAACATACAATGTTCACAAAAATCATTTTTACCAATAGAATAATTAGAAATACTGTCAACCAACTTTTTGTTTAAAATAGTGTTTAGTCCTTTTTCACCTATGTTCCCAATCTATGGTTCCACAGCATGCATACATTTTTAGTGTTAGTTATATTCAAAGAGTTACTTAAAGTAGAGACATTTAGCCTAAATAATGTCCCTATTCAAGATCCCTTAGCTATCACCAAACTCTCTCTTACCAACTTGCAACCAAACTTATCAAATGTCACATGCATTAATGAATCATTTAACTTGGACATTGAAAATATATTTCTTACAAGTCCTAGAATATGTAAAACATTATCAAGAGTTTTAATTCTTTCATCATTGAAAAACAACTTTACCTTTCCCTTACCAACAATCCTTTTTGTGTTGTTATCACAAAGGAAAACATCTCCCCCATCATATTATTTGTAATTAGTATACCACTCCTTGTGAGGATTCATGTGGTGGGAGCAACCTGAATCAATAATCCAAGCATCATCACTAATAGTTTTAGCCTAAATAAACAAAGCATAAAAAATCATCATCAAGGAATTTTTCCATGGAGGAATCAAAACTATTTTTCTTATTCCTACATTCCTTTTTTGCATGCCCTCTTTTTATCACAATTTCAACACTTTACTCTACTCTTTCTGGGGGTTTTAAAACATCCTTTAGTCTTATCCCTCTTATTATCCCCTTTGGCCCCTTTCTCTTTGGACCTACCCCACACATGCAAGGCATCTTGGGAGCCTAAATTCATGGACTTTCTCCTCATCTCCTTTGAAATAATTATAGAAGTTATGGTTTCCATCTTCAGTTCTACATTACCACTACTTATGGTAATAATTAAATTTTCCCAAGATTTCGGGAAAATAACAAAGAAACAAGATACATTTATCTTCATCTTCAATTTTAACATCTATGGATGCAAGTTGACTTTAATCATGTTAAAATAATTTATATGATATACTATAGAGACATCATCCTTCATTTTTAAAGAATATAAAAATCTTTTGAGATATAAATTGTTGTTGCAAGTATGAAGGCATTGTCATTGGTGTCAACAAGAAGTCCACTAACTAGTTTTGTCATTGATGTCAACTATGTGTTAAGAAAGTTAAGGATATTGAGAAAATTGTGAAAAAGAGGAAGACAGGTTGTTGCAGGTTGTGCATGTGTAGTTGAGATGTTGAGGAAGTGTTGTGAGTACATGGAGCTATATATCCTTTTATTGTAGTGTCTAAAGATGAGTTGGAGTGAAGTAATGAGATGAGATGATGTGTCTGGTACTTGGTTTCCAAGTGCTTTTGAGAAAATTTGACAAACAAAGAAAACAATGTTGTGTAAGTGTTCAAAATGTGCTCTGGATTGTGCTCCGTGTTTCTTTTGTGTTGATGTTATGCCTGTACAGATCTTATATGTTGTTTGAGGTTGTTAGCGGTTGTTATATTCAAATTTTTTGTTTTTGGATCATTGGTGAGAGGAAGTTGTGTTGACTAGTATGTGAACTGGTTTTGTAGTGTTGTACAAAGGTGTTAGGGAAAAATGTATTTGCTCCACATTTCTCCATAGTTTCTTTTCAGGACTTGTGGTTTTGAAGGAGATTTAATGGTGTTGTTCTCTTGTTTTTGTCAAGAGGATTTGTGGTCAGGTGTATTAGAAGTTTTAGATTTTTTAAGGAAGCGTGTACTTAATGTTTAATGTGTTTTCATGGGTAATGACCGACCTAGTGTCTACACTACATTCAAAAATGTTCAAGCATTAAAAAATATTAGATTGATTTTCTTGTTAATAAAAATACTAAATTTTATTAGTATGGGGCTAAGAATGGGCGGGAGCTTTGGAGGCGTTTCCTTTTTGAATCCTTCTACTGCTACCGGCGCGTCTGAGCAGGATGGGGATTTTGAGTACGATGGGGAGGTGGATGGTGATACGACAGTTCGTGTGCTAGAGATTTCATGGCCTCCTCTTCATGTGGTCATTGGTGGCATTTCTGGAGGTGTCGTGGCCTCCTCTTCATGTGGCTCGTTGGTGGCCTTTCAGGTGCTAGACGATTTTCTTTCTCTTCTGTGCAGCCTGGGGTCTTTTCCCCTTTCTTCCTAGTGCCTTTTTCGCTGGCCTTGGTAGGGGTTTGCTTCCTTTAGTTGTCTTCTTTTGGTATCCCCTATGGCCCTTTTTGGGTCGTTTTCCCCTCCTAGCATGGGTTTTTGTTGTGCGAGCTCCTTAGCTCTGTTTGATTTCACTTTTTCAAGCATTGTGGGTCTAGTTGTTTGGTGGTTCAATGTCTGTTGTTTGACCTGGCTGGTTTTGGTGTTGGAGGTTGTTGCTCTCGAGAGGGCTCCTGTCATGCATTGCTTTGGTCCTATCATTAAGGTGTGGTTTTGCTACTCATGTTAGGATGTTTTCTTCCCAGTGCTTTGTTGGGTCTTCTTTGTGCTTGCTCTAGTGTTATCAGGGTTTTTTCAATGTGAGAGCAGGTGTCTTTTTTCTTCCCTTTCTCATGACTCTTCCCCTGTGTGCTTTGTTGTTCTTCGTTTGTGTTTGGGGGTTGGTGCTTTGGTTGGACCCCTCTGTGGGGGCAGATATTTTGAAGGACTCTTACATGATGAAGGTGTTGAAGGTTGGGTGGATTTCAGAGATTATTTTGAGGACCTAGATGTTGTTGCTATTGTTGCTTGCTAAGGTCTTCCCTCCTACTACAATCTTTTCCTTCTCTCTGAAGACTAGGTCTTCTTTTGAGGTGGAGACCTCTCCTATGGAGTTGGAGTCCTCTTCTTCAAGGGTTGAGGTGTATTTTGTGGATGAAGGCTTACTTTTTCTTTTCCTATTGAGACGGATCCCATTCCTATTGAGGTGGAGTGTTGGTTTGCAAGAGTGTTGTGGTTGTTGTAGGTTGGATGAGCTTGGTATTTTCTCCTATAGAGGTGGAGAGAGAAACTAGTTTTGGTGGAACACTTTTGGAGCCTTGAGTATTTGTGGTGACCTCTCCTATAGAGGTGGAGAGGATATGTTGCTAGGCTCAGTTTTGTCTACTATTGGGCCCCTGCTTCTGTAGGTCTATGTCGTAGTAGTTTTTTCCAGTGGTATGGAGAGACTAATCTTTTTGTTTGACTGGTATGTTGTTGCCTAGCTGTTATAGGCATCTTTCTTGGGTTTAAGGTCCCTACCAAAACTTGGTTGTATAGGGTTGTTGGTCTCTTCAAAACCAATGGTTTTGGGTTTAAGGTCACTTCCAAAACCTTGTTGTAGTGGTTTGTTGGTCTCGTCAAAACCAAGGGGTTCAAGATCCATGTAAAATCTTGGTACTTTGTTGGCTGATGGCTGGTTGAATCTTTGTTTCGTTGCTGAGTGTTATTGACTCTATTCTTTGGGAAACTTGATCATCTTAGTTTGGGTTTTGGGTCCCTTCAAAACTTGATGGTTTTGGGTCCATTCAAAACCTGTTGTTAATGGTTTCAGGTCCATTCAAAACCTGTTTTCCCCCTAATAAAAAAAGAATACTAAATTTTATTAAAAAATATGATGCACTAGAGAATAGATTCAATGTCAAGAATAAATAGTTAAGAAAAAAGGTAATGTTTAGTTGAAATAATTATATTTTAATCACACACAAATTTTAAGATTTATTAAGAAATATAATTATCAAAATAAGAAAAAAATATTCTATGCATTAAAGTTTCAAGTTATCAAATATGAAAAAAAATTGAAGGAAAAAAATAAATTTATAACATAAATAATGGCATCCCACTTAACCTCATTTTAAATAATTTTATTAGCAACTACATTATAGTATCAATTTTACACAAAATTACGTTAAAAAAAATCTACACTTTATTATTTTACGTCATTTCAAAATTCAAAATATATGTCACTTTCTAATACTTCAAGTTAAAAATTTAGATCAATATTGGTTTCTCTTTTATAGAAGTGTAACACAACTTTGAACTTTCACCTATAAAATATTAGTTCACCTATTTATCATGGTGCTATAATTGTACAAACATAACTTTTCCAATGAGAACCACTACTTAAGAGATTAAAATGTCATACAAACACATACCAAGTTCATGCAATATAAATAAGTTGGTGAATCTAATTTGTGCAATAGGATTATTTTCAATATTCAACATTTATATGCTCTAAAATTTATCCCTTTCGAATAGCTCATCTAGGGAGCACACACAAGGATAGTTGGACACTTAAATATTACCAATACTATGGCATTGATAAAAAAAAAAATAGCCTCATATATATGTGTAAATATTGAGTGATATATCCAGAGTCTTGCATTCCTATTAATGTCAACCTACAAATAGGAAGCTCATAGTTTACACAATTATGAGATTCCAAAAAATATAATGGGAATCTCTCAACTTGGATTTCATGAACAAAATCACTATAATAAATCAATAATATGATTTGATATTCATTTTAGTGGATAGGTTAAAAAAAATCCATCATATTTTCTTGCAAAATGAGCATCAAAATATAGGAAACTATATGGCTTTTCTTCAATTATGTGTGGGTGCATTTCAATCCAATTTCATCCATTATTTATAATTATGACTCAAGATTTAATAACACACTTTGAAAATATTTGTGGGGGATATTCAAAAAATTATAATTGGATTGATCCATATATTTTCATCCCTATAAAGATGATTAGGTAAATATAGTGAATCAAAAACTTTTGCACCTATTTCTCATTTACAATTATGTGTATTTCACACTTATGAGGAGAATATCTCTAGACATATAGCATACCTATAATAGAGATTTGCATATTTTTATGAGACATAAACACATCTCTAGATCTAGCCTATAGTTACATTCAACATATCCTTTTATAAACCACCATACTTTGAGTTGTGAAACAAGAATGAGAAGCAAATAAAGCACACAAAATCCTATAACACATTAAAAGTGTTCATCGAGTAGGCTTATTAGATTATCTCATTCCAACAATAAAAATAAAAAGAGTACCACAAAATGTGTCATGCACCCATACCTTTAAGGTTGGAATGAAGGTTTGGTTGTACCTTTATAAATAATTTTGTAAGGGTTCACACACCATAATTTGCATAGATGGTGAGAATTATTTTATCCCCCATAATACTTGGGTTTGAATTTGGTATTCATTTTAGGACTCATTAAACCATACTTTCCTCCTCTATTTTAATGAGATTAAACTCAAAACCCTTCAAACTTGGGGATCCTAATAAATTGCTTAATATCATCTAAGATAAGATAATTCAAATTAGCATTAAAAAAAATTACAATTTTTTTGCATTACTTTTTAAAGAAGCTAAGACAAGGTAGTATATAGATAAAACAAAGTGGTACAACCTTTAATTTCACTAAGTTTAGTTTCCATAGCTTTCTAAAGACACGGTGGAGGATATCACATCTCAATAGAGGAAAATTATTAAATTATAACCATGTAAAATTATGTAACCATTTCACAAAAATGAATCCTCTATTCTCTTCTTTTATGGTATTTTTACCCAACACACAACTTCCATTGTCATTGCATACCTCTATGCATGATATTGCAAATTATTTATCATATGCTTCTACACCTGATTAAGTGTATTTTGTGTAGGAAACCTAGTGATGTTAGAAGTACTAAATATGGATTCTTTTGATACATGTAATAGAATGCTAAATATTGGGAAGCACCAAATACATGATAGAATTAGAGGTGGACATTTTAGAGTATGTCACTACAAGTTTTGTTTATGTTATGTAGTTGTGATTTATGTTTTATAAATACATGTTCCTATCACATTAAAAAAAAAAAAATCCTATTTTACATTGTATAATAATAGGAAAAATTGGAAATGTTGACTTTCTCCTTTTTGGTTCAATATAAACTCTATTCCTAGTTTCACTATCTACAATGACCATTGTACCATATTCATTTTGATTGTAAATATAAAAAGTAAATGTTATAAATTATTATTCTTATATTGTGTGAATTAGTTTTACTATGTTTATTTTACTTTTTTCATAATCAATAAACCTCATCCTTCATAGGAGTGGTTTCTCCTCCATGAAAAAACTAGGCTTAGCATGGATCAACCATCCTCTCCTAATCTTTCTAAAGGAAAAGATATTCTCATCTAATGATCTAATGCATCTTCTAATCCTGCACATGTAGACAAAGGCATTGAGCTCACAAATAAAATTAATAACATATAGACAAAAGTAATGTAACATTGAGCATACTCAAGATCCCATAACTCCCTCACATGATAAGGTGAATCAAATGAAAGAAAATTATGTCTCAAGAAATTGATCTTGTTCATGGAATAGAAAGGAAACAACCTAATATGAGAGCTAGCTTCATTTATTATATATCCTTATTTATTACTCTCATTACAAGTTCCATTTTTTGTGTTTTTTCTTTCTTTACCTAGCTTTATATTTCCATGTTCTTAGTTAGTATGTAGATGATTTGAAAATATCTTTAGTGGTGCATGTTGATAGAAATGCCTTTGGATATATGTTTTATGACTTATTTCATTTATGCATTGACCTTTTTACTTAATAAATCTATGTTACATGATCACCCTTTACTATTCATTTATTTCCCTTATGTATCCTTACATATTGATGTTTTTAACTATACCATATTTGTTACACCTCCTACTTTCATGCCATCTTCTCTATTATGATTCATTTTTTTCCTTCCGTCAACTTGGAAGCATCTTTCTTAATTATTACTTGATTTTTTTGATTTATATTGGTTTTCCTTTTATTTTTATATTGTTATTTCCTTGCATGCCCTCCCTTAGATGGATGTCTTCTTTAACAAAGAATAATCACATTGGAGGGTTCCCTTATGCAAAATAATAAGCAGTCTTATTTTTGGGAGGCTTATATCATCAATAGGCCGCTTTTTTATAAGATAAAAATGTATAATTAAAACTTTTAATGCTCACTTTATGCATACTTTAATCTCATCTTGAGATATATAATTTACTACAATTTCTAAGTCATTTACTTAAAAGAACCTTAAATAACTATTAATATTTATTTTCTTTCCTTAATAAAATGTATCTTTTCATAAGATTCTCCTCCCTTAATACTATTGTTTTCTTATAGTTATAATAGCAAAATTTGCACACTCATGCTAATTCCTTTTTATTTTATTTTCAGATTAAAATATTTACATCTTAAAAATGGCACAATCTTGTAAAAGGTTTGGTTATTTCCCTAATCCACTATATAAACTCATTTATAAGTATTTTTAGAAATTTAGTCCTAATATATTGAATTACACACATATTCTAATGCATTCACAATGTACTTATTCCCAACTATTGCATTCTCACCTTCATTCTATCACATTTTTTGTTAGTTCATCATATGTGCACAAGAATGAACCTACATCCATATATACAGCCTCAAAAATATTTAAATTTAAATTTAAATGTTGATTCCTACCATCCTCTCTCACATGAATTTGACTAAACATAATTTTGTATTATTTATTTTTTAGGTTATTGTATGAAAAGGAATTTAGTTGTGTTACTTTTGGTCATTCAAAATAAATGAATATAATTTGAATTTAATGAAATAATATTCTAGGAACACTTCAATTTAAATACCTAAAAAGAACCTAGTTATGCATTACAACACTCTACAACATCTACAAATATAAATATTATTGTCCTTAATCATTAGCATGACCATAAAATTGATATTTCTAGGTTTTACCTAGTATAACTTATGTCATAGTAGTCCAAGATCCCTCTAATGGAATTCATAAATAAAATTGATCCTTATCGCAAAGCAAACATAAGTGAACATGATGAATCTAAAACATAAAAGAGAAAAATATATTAGGATCAAATTCATGAGATACTTGAAGGATTTGTGGATATTGAATCAATTCACAAACATGTATTTTACATAGAAAAAATTAAGAGGTTTGTGAAAAACTAAATACAATGATTATTTATTTATCACCTATTATTTTATGAAAAACAAGATATTACCCAACCACCTCTAAAGAGAATATTCAGGAATTTAAAATGGAAATATTTAAACACAATAAACAATGACAAAGTGATAAGGTTGAGGATGAAATCGAGAAAGAGGTGGAGAAATTTTCTAACACTTTAACAAGTGGGAGGAACTTGACAAGAGAATTGAAGAAAAAAATATAGGAAAATCTCAAGGAGAACCTCAATGATTTGGTTTGGCATGTATATCCTTTAATTTGAACTTTAGAAATGATTGTGGGAGGAATAGGATGGTTTGATTATGAGGATGAGAGAATAGATAATGGAGTAGAAGGTCAAATATTAGGGCTTGGAGAAAAAGGAAAAATAAAAATACAAGGAAAAAGATCTTGAGTACAAGTCATATTTACTGAAAATCTAGACTTCCTTAACAAGAAATGATAGGTAGCTAGTAGCCTGCAAAATTTGGTTGTCTCTAGCCTTTTTCTTCTATTTTGTTTATGTTTTTTGGATTGTTCATTTTTTGTTTCTTTTTCTTTATGCAAATTTAAATATATTAACATTCTTATATTAAAATCTATCTCACACCTCTTGAGATTCTATCCATATACCTTTTGGATATTTTTATATTAGGTCAAAGCCCTTTAATCATTTTTTACCAATATCAAAAATAATATATTCTAGTATTATAATAGTTTCTTTCTGTTGCAAGTATGAAGGTGTTGTCATTGATGTCAGCAGGAAGTCTATTGATAGGTGTTGTCATTGATGTCAACTATGGGATGAAGATGTCAAGGATATTTAGAAAATTGTGAAAAAGAGGAAAATAGGTTGTACATGTATAGTTGAGACCTTGAGGAAGTGTTGTGAGTACATGGAGCTATCTTTTTGTTGCAGAGTATAAAGATGAGTTGGAATGAAGTAATGAGTTGAGATGATGTCTCTGGTACCTGGTTTCCAAGTGCTTTTGAGAAAATTTGATAAACAAAGTAAACTATGTTGTGCAAATGTTCATAGTGCGCTCTGGTATTGTGCTCCGCGTTTCTTTTATGTTGATGTTATGCATGTGAAAATATTACAGGTTATTCAAGGTTGTTAGAGGTTGTTATATTTAGAATTAGGTTTTTGGATAATTGTATAGTGCGAGATATTTTCACCAGTGTGTGAACCAATCTTTCAATGGTGTTCTCTATGGCCTGGGAGAAATGTATTTGCTTTGTGTTTCTCCATTGTTTTGCTTCAGGTTGTATAGACTTGGGAAGTTGTTTATAATTCTTGTATCTTTCTATATTCAAGTTTTTACTTGATTTGGTGCAGTATAGAGTGAGTTTCATTTATTAGTATGCAAATAAGGGTTACCAATTGTTTTGAGATGAAGAGTTTGTATGATGCAAGCTTGGATGAAGTGTTTGATGAATCTTAAGTAGTTCATAGATTATACTAGATCGTGTTCAAGTGAATTACATTTTTTAGAAGTTTCAGATTGATTTGAGGAAGCATGTACTTAATGCTTATGGTGTTTTGCATGGGAATTGGCTGACCTTGTGTTTAACACTACATGCAAGGCTTGTAGAAGCATTTTGGGATCTATTTGGGTCCTAATTAAGTATGTATGTAGGTCACCTTCATTCCTATCCACCGCAGGAATGTTTAGGTGCCGACCTATTTTGAATTTGTATGTATAGCGACTAGTTGCTGACATTGGAGAAGTTTTTTGAGGTTGAGATCAATATAACTATGTATGGTGTTGTTGTGAGTTGAGGTATGAAAGAAGTAAGAAGCAATATAGATGTAAGATTGATGTGAGTGATGTGTGTGATGCGAGTTTGAGCAGAGTAGTGTGAATTTCAATGTTAGGGTTATTGAAGGAAATGAGCTGAAGGCATCCGAAATCATTCATGCAAGATTGCAAAAGTGTGTGAGCAATTGTGGTGGATTCCTTGTTGCATTGAGAAGTGTTCTCTGTGTAACATTATTTTTCTATCTTCTTGTATTCTTTCTGTGGAAGTGAGCCCTAGCTATGAGCCTTTTAGATAGTGTGTCCTATTTTGGCAGTGAACCCTTTTGTACCAATTTTTCTATTACTTATATTGTGAACTAATCCTTGCCATGGTTTTTCCCTCATGGAGTTTTCCATGTAAATATGGTGTTCTCTTATGTATGGTGTTGTGATTTTATTTTATGTTATCTACATTTCATGTTTAATCATACTAACAAAATAAGGGTTTAATGAATGTTTGTGGATCTGATTGTTGTTGAGGGTTTTGAAGGTTTAATTTGCTACAAATGATTTACCCCCCTCTCAGTTGTCTTGTTCATTTCAACACATTATTATTCATTGATTTTAGAGCTAAATACTTCTATATTTTGTATTTAAATTTTGTAGCACACCATTTAGTTATAAATTATATATATGCTAAACTTTTCAAATAATCAACACATGTTAACTGATTCTTATGGGTATGCATCTTAATTGATTAGCCTAGATTGGTTTAAGTTTAGTTTCCTTTACTTTTTGTGAACTTGTCTAATTTTACATGTGTCCTAATTTCCTCCAGGGTTTCTCATAAATATTAGGCTTTAAATTCTACACTTTTCTAATATTAACATTTTACTCCTAGATATTGTAGAACTGAAAAATATCCCAAGTCTACGAGTAGCATTCTCATACTAATTTCCATCTTTCATATATAATTAAATAATTTTAATTATTTAATTATTTCCTAAGGTCATATGCTTCTATTAATTAAATAATTTTGAATTATTTAATTTTGAATTTTTATTTTCCATCTCTTTCTTCTACAATTAAATAATTATTTTAATTATTAATTATTCATTATCTTCCTCTTTCTATAATTTTTTGTTTTTTAGACTGCAAGAATCGGGTAGCCCCCCTATAAACTGCAATGCGCCTGGTAAAGTTTTTTCACGTGACCGATGTCGCTGGCATGACATGCCCTCTAGTACCACGGGGACAAGGGGAGACTAGACCTCGTGACCTCTTACTTGCAATAGGGTGTTTTAGCCAATCGAGCTAGGGCCCCTGACCCTTCTTCTTTCTATAATTAAATAAGCTTTA
>VDFB02114012.1:0-65697 GCA_007258455.2 Sequoia sempervirens
TTTTTTTGTTACCTCAATCTCTTTTGATTTCTAGTCCCAATTTATACCTTCTTTCCCTCAAATCGTTCTTCTCAAATGTACCTAAAATTTAAGATTTCAACTCACTAATCATACTTTTTGTGTTACTAAAAAATAACATATATCATCCACATACAAGATAAAAATTAGTAATTGATCATCAATACATTTAATATAAACATAATTATCCTCTTCACTTCTAATAAAACCCAATTTCAACACAAAAGAGTTAATTTTTTTATACCACATCCAGGTGATTATTTTAAACCATAAAGAGACCATGTTAACCTACAAACTAAGTGTTATTTCCCTTTTACCTCAAATCCTTTTGGTTGTTGCATATACATTTCCTCTTCCAAATATCCATGCAAAAATGCAATCTTAACATCCATTTGCTAAATTTAAAAATCATAAGAAACAACTATGGATAAAAGAAATATAATAGAATATAATTTAGTAACATGAGAGAAAATTTCATCAAAATCAACTCCCTCTCTTTGGGAGTAGCCCATAGCTACCAATATAGCCTTGTACTTTTTTAGTGAATCATATACTCTAAATTTATTTTTGTAGATCCTCTTACATCTAATGGCCTTCCTTCCTTTAGGAAAATGAACAAGACCCCAAGTATTAAATTTTTTAAAGCCATCATATCCTCCCGTATGACTAGTTACCAAAATTAACTATAATATGAAATTATAGATTCCCTATAATTTGGTGGGCTATACTTGTCAATTGGATTCCATTTCCTTGTGGATTTTCTCAAGGGTGGAGTAAGAGATTCTTCTTTATGCTCTTTAGTATACTCAAATTATTTTGTCACAACAATGACTTCCTCATTATAAATTTCACTTGAACTCTCTTCTTCTTCTACATCCTCTAATTCATAATTATTTTATTCTTGATGTGCACCTTCTTTTTGCAAATCAAAATTCACTATCTTTTCCCTTTATTTCTTGTATGGTTGTACAAGATCAGAAATAACTTTGAGTTCCCTAAAAATAACATCTCTAGAATAGACAATATTTGAGGTTAGAGGATTCCATAGATTAAATAACCTTTTAAATTCTCACCATATCCAATAAAGATGCATTTATCTTCTTTTTGATCCAATTTAGAACACTTTTCCTTATACATATGAACAAGATCCTCATAGCCAAAAACCCTTTAATATGAAATAGAAGGTTTCTTACTTTTCCAAACTTTCTAAGGTGTAAAATCAAGACTTAAAATGAGAGCTATTAATCAAATAACAAGAGGTACACACAAATTCTATCCAAAAACATTTATCCAACTATGCATTACTCAACATACTTCTGGCTCTTTCCATAATTGTTTGGTTCATCCTTTTTGCAACATCATTTTGTTGTGGTGTATACAAATTTTCTTTTGTCTTATGATACTTGCATGTTTACAAAACTCATTGAGTTACTTGGAGAAATAATCCCCTCTATTATTAGATCTTAATACTTTTATTTTCAATCTTGATTGGTTTTATACTAAGGCTTTAAATTCCTTAAAATTACTAAAAAATTATATTTATTATTCATAAAGTAATTCATGTAAACTTGGATACATCATCAATGAAGGTAACAAAATAATGATATTTTCTAATAGAATCATTATCCATAGGACCAATCACATCTATATGAACAATTTATGATTGCTATTTTTCTTTATTACTTTTTAAAGGAAAATATGCTCTATTCTGTTTTTCAAACACACAACCCTCACAAAAATCAAAGTTCTCATCAAAATAAGATAAACCATCCAAAATATTTTTATTTATAATATTTTTAGATACACCATTGCTTATGTGGCCTAATCTATGGTGTCACAACATACATGTATTTTTATAATTTCCATTCATATAGGTGGATATACAAATAGCAACAAAAAAAATCTTAAATAAAGTTCTCATTCATGTTCCTCTCGCTACCAATAAGCTTCCTCTCACCAATATGCAACCATCCTTATTAAATTTTACATGCATTTATGAATCATTCAACTTTGAAAAAAAATTCTCTAGCCAATCTAGGGATATGTAAAACACTAGGAAAAAAATCCATCCATCACTGAAAAAATAGTAACTTTCCCTATTCAAAAATCATATATGTAGTGTTGTCACCAAGGTAGACATTATATCCATTATATTTCTCAAATGTGGAAAATAAATCCTTATGAGGAGTCATGTGATTGAGTATCTTGAGTCAATAAACCAATGTTCATTAGAAATGGCATTATTGGTAGAAAATAAAACCTCATCACCTACATCAAAGGACTTTTCTGTAGAGGAATCCCACTGTTTATTTTTTTTTCTACATTCCTTACATGCCCTCTTTTTCCATAGTTCTAACACTTTACTTTATTATTCTTTCTAGGAGTCTTAGAACAACCTTTAGACTTGTCCTTAGGCCCTTTATCTCCTTTCAACCCTCTTTAATTAGGCCTTCCCTTGACGTTGAGAGCATCCACCAAGCTATCCATATTCTTATTCCTCACTTCTTGTGATAATAGAGTTGTAACAAGTTCATCCATATTTGGATCTTTGAGGTTATTGGTGATAGAAAGAATAATTTTTCCAATGACTTTGGTGAAGAACAAAGAACAATAATAGATTTATCTTCTTCCCCAATCTTGACATCTACAAATTCTAATTGAACCAAAATCAAATTAAATAAATTTAAATTCTTAGCAATGGATTTTCCTTCCTTCACCATAAGAGAAAAAAAATTACTTTTCAAATACAATTTTTTCACAAGACTGTTGTCTTGATAATTTTCAGCCAACCATTTCCACAAAGCATATTCACACTTTTATTCAAAGACATTCAAGAGGATGGAATCTACAAGACATAAGTGGATTGTACCTTGTGCCTTTTTTTCTATCTTCTCCCAATCATCTTGACTTGTTGCATCAGGTTTATTTTCTTTTGTTTTAGTCAACCATTGATATATTTCTTCAAAGATATCCTCCATTTTCATCTTCCACATTACATTGATTAAAATTCTCAATGTAAAATCGAGATATAAATGCAACCATGATTCTTATAAACATAAATCTACAAAAAAAAACTTCCACTACAACACAAAAAACCTTCACACTTCCACCCAATAAACAAGGTTGGCTAAGATTTTATAACGAATGTTAGAAATGAAGGAAACCACTACAATATGGAAATTTTATTTAAAATTACAAATATGAAATTTAATTTGTAGAAAATACACAAAGAAATGATCTAACAATAAAGAAATCAATAATTCATAAGAGCCATAAACATAAACCTTAGAATTGGCTGCCAGGAACCCTGACAAACCACCACCTTTTCCCCTACACCAAGGCCTAATTCTTCGTCTATACCACTTTCATCTATCCCTTTGTCCCCCTAAACCTATTTTGGATTTTAGAATCGAGGAACACGAAGCCTTTGACCTTTCCCCTGATAAACCTTCTCCGGTCACCTCGATTGGACCCAATGAAACCCTCGACGACCCTAAACCTAAATCTCTAGATAAGAAGAAAAATTGGGGTATGGGTCTAGCTCAGTCTAAAGTAGCTGCTAGACTTTGTGAATTAAAGAACACTCCCACTAAAAAGGATAGTAAATGAGCTACCAAGAACAAAATTGAACCAAAAAAGGGAAAAAAGGGAACCTCATTCCATGTGGTGGAGTTGAACACAAACACTGAGGGGGAGTCTGCTGATAGAGATTCCCATGGGGACACTATTGTTGTTGCTAGTGTGGACTTAGGGGCGGAGCAGACTAGTGTCATATGTTCTAACAAATTGGACAAGAACAAAAAGGAGGACCCTATTGATGAGATTTCCAATGATTCTGAGTAGAAGGGGGGCAAGGAGGAGAGAAATCATGATACCATTGAATAAACCAAGGATTATATTGAAGGGTCGAGCCATTTTTTGGAACTAAACAAAATAATCTCTGAAGATTCCACTCTGAAATCCTCTGAACACTTGGCTGGGAATGAGGGAGCAGAAAAGGTGGAAACTGAGAAGAAAGAGGAGCTCTACAATCTACTATATTGAGTTGAAAACTGGAAAGGAAATTCACTAGGCTAACACGCTTCATGGTTTGGGTCATCCACAGGTACATTGTTACTTTGTCTGACGTGTTGCATGAGGAGGTTGACAAAAAGAATGCTGAAGAAGGACCTAGCAACAAATGGGTGGGTGATGAGGTTATGGATCTCCCTTTGAGGAGTGGGAGGGCTTAGCAAAGTAATGGGTTGGGTGTGTGTTGCTAGTGTGTGGGTTTTCTTTTTGTTGTTAGACTTTTGTTGCTATAAGTTTTTGGTATCTATTTGTTGTTTCTGCTATTGGACTATTTAATGTTAGTTTTTGTTTTTTGATCCTTTTTGGCCCTGTAGGCTCTTGGTGTAAAGAGTAATGCACCTTGTAAATGCAACTTATCTTATAAAAAACACAAGGATTTACAAGGAGAAAACCCTTTTTGGGTAAAAAATCCACTAGGAAAAAGGGAAAATCTATATTATTCTTCAAATAGATTAAATACAATTTGTGTTCACAATCCTGCATCAAATTTGGCAACATCTATTTACTTGCAACTTCTCATTAATGCATCCATCTCAAGTCCTCAATATATACCTCCTTGTAGACAACATGCAAAACTCAATATGTAAACCCCAACATGCAAAGAACATGTGCACATGCAAAGCTTAATAGCTTATGGAAAGATTCTATTTAACATGATTATCACATACAAAATAATCTCCCTTATTTTCAGCCCTTATAGTTTTCATAGAAACTATTACAATATCCTAAAAAATAGGACTTTCATGTTAGACCTTTAAATGAGCATCTTTTGACAACTAATAACTTATTTTTCAAGGCATCAACATGTAGAAAAAGTACCAACTCAAAATCTCACACCCCTTTTAAATAAAACACAAATATTTAATAATATAAATGCTAAATAACCATGAGAAAATATAAAATAATAATAAATAAATTAGAAATTTCCAAGGTTGAGAAACGTTAATTCCCAAAACTTTCATCATTATTTTATGGATCATCTCTAATCCTTTCTACTTTAATTCTATCCAACTCAACTTTAAGACCATTTACTTCTTTCAAAATATCTTGGTCCTTTAAATTATCAACCTTCTTTTTAACCTTGGTTACTCTTGAAAAATATTCATTTATTTCTACACCATCTCTTTGATCTTTCAATTTTTTTAAAGATGCTATAATTACTTTATACCAGTATTGATGCTCTCCATTTTTTGTAGGAGATATCATGTGTTCATAAAATAAGACATTTATTCTAATGTTAATATTAGGAGGAACAACTCTAAAAAGAAAAACCTTATTCATTTCAGATTCCAACTCCATTTGTTCCCTTTCTTTATTAATATTATTTATGATCTCATGATATTTAGGACCAAGAAAAAAACCTTCATCTTTGTTTACATTGGATATATTCTCAAAATTATCATTATTATAACCAACATATATATTCTCATTAACACGATTATGTGTGGAATAACTTGCATTACCTAAGTATATGGCTTACTTATAGTTTTAGCCTTCCATGTTTGATTTTACTTCTTCAAGTCACCTACCAACTTTCTGCTCAAATCATTGTGAAGTATTGATCTCCTTCCATCCATTTTAAGAATGTTAAGAATGTTAATTAGATTACCAATGCCAAAGTTTCTACCCTAAAAGGGAAATAAACTTAAAGTATTTCACAAAATCTGGCAAAATTTTGACAAAGATAGGACAAATTCTCACAAGTGGCTAAAAGTACAATGACCAAACAACTTTGGAAATTATATATGAATTTTAATATGATTTGAACTATAAAACAATGAAAACCATTGATCCCCAATAAAGTTTCCAATCTATACTTATATGACTTCTAAATATTTTTCAAGCCTTATTATCAAAGACACTAAAATATTGGCTAGCAAACATGAGACATATTTTATAGTTATTCTCCTCTGCACCTTAGGCTCTACAAAAAAATAGGTGGGTTCTCATTTCATGAAACCAAATGAAATTATATAATAGAGTTATAAAATGATGTTTAGTACATGTGAAACTTCATACATAATAACAAGGATTTGAAACTTAATTTCTAAGGTTGATTATTTCCTTGTAATCCATTAAATCCAAGTACAAAGATGGTAAATAATTATAGTTAAGTTAATATCGGCTTAAAATTTATTATATTGAAATAAATTTTAATGTTGAGGGAATGCATAAAGATAGACCAATGCCTATTTAGGGTTACAGAGTCATAGTGTCATACATCCTCAATTCACAAAATCTAAACATAATCTGATATTTATTTGAACACTATTACTTTATAATAATGTGACCTACGAAGGGATTACAGTGTGATCCTATGTAATGATCCTTTTGCAATAACAACATCCTCAATATTTTCATGAAAGAATTTATACCATTCCTTGAACAAAAGACAACAAAGAAAATAAATTAGTGCAAGAAATTTGAATGAATAACTCTATAATCTTTGATTATATTACTCAAAGTCAATGTTACATCACAAAATAGAGATAATTACACATTGAAGCATGTATTGATATAATCTTCAATTAGAATATATCAATGTTGTTACAAAATATTTGTATAGACACAATATACTATTTTCCATAATAAACCAAAATGACTCTTACATCCCATCCAAATACAATTTCTCAAAACCCCTAAAAATGAAATACAATTCCCATTTTAAAGGTGAAAATATAATGCAAGCTTGTTAGAAAATGATACTTGTCACTTTTGACATTTGATAACCTTTATTCCATTGAAAAAAAATGGGTGTAACAACCCATGACTATTAGGAACCTGTTCAACGAATTGAGCTGATAAACCTTGTTGATGTTATTACAGTGGAAAAATGTGAACCTACCTTCACATTGAAAATACATGGGAAAAACTTGTAACCTCTTGACGACACGAAAAAATCCATTTCACCCATTGTATTCTTGTAACCATGATGCATATATATATTTTGATGGCAATTGATGTGTCAAAATTCAACATTATTTATATGTGGGCCACATACCTTGCACACAAAAGTTCTTTAGTTTCCTTGATAAGACTATCAAGTCCCAATTCTAACCTCAACAACTTATCCAAGCTACTATTACACAAAATTGATTCCACCTCATTTCCTAAAAATATAGATGCACTTAAAGTAGGAAAAATACTATTGAAGCCTTTTTTCAATTATCTAATTTCTTTATTTTACCATTATCATCCAAAATTTTTGGCTTCAAAATCTCCTCCAAAGCCTCAAAAGAATTCAATTTCTCTTTCAATTACATATCCAATTTTATTTGGAAGCTAGAAATATCACTTAACAACCCTATCACCTCATGTGTACTTGAAAGCTCTGTAAGGGAATTTAGATCAAATTTTGAATGACTGAACGTACATCCCATTAGTGGTATATGTGGAATTGATGTACTCAAGATATCTCTTAAATTTGTTTTAATTTGTACATCGAAAATATATGCTTTTCTAAGTTATTATAATTAGCCAATGTATCATCCATCTTATGCAAAATTCAAGACAACTTATGACCCAAAATCTTTTTGAATAAATCAACAAACAAATTATTTCATTGCTCTTTTTCTACTCTCTCCGCCTCTTGAATTATCTTAAATTTCTCTTTCAATTCTGCAATTCTCAACATGAAAGTATCCTTGTATTGTTGGGATATATCTCTTGATATTTCCTATGGAGTTTCAAGTTTTTTTGTTATTCTTTGAGGAAGAGGAATTAAAAATGTAATTCTTTTATACTCCTACAAAAAAATAATGTGATCTTTCTGTAGCTTTTCAAAGTCAGCTTGAAATTTCTTGGCTCCTACCTTACTAAATAGGGTTGTGCTCATTGCTAAGGAGGCTTCTTAATGAGTAATAGTGTTAATTAACCTTCTGACAATTAGATTTCCTATAAGATCATTTATTTTTCTTGTCACCTAGGGTTTCTTATTCTAAATATCTATCACCCATATGGCCTATGCCTCAAATTTTTAACTAAACCCTAAACCAAAGTATAATTCCTTACCTTTTTCCTCAAAATATAGCACATATTCATCAAAATATTGTTGCCTAATGTTAAGGAGGAAAATTAATCCTAGATCTAAGAATTGAATTATCCTAGATCTAGCTTTTCTTGCTTAACATTGGAACATGAACCAATGAGGGTTTTATGATTGGATAACTACCTCAAAGGAGAGCCAATCTACTTAGATTTTTCTCCTTTGTTTTAAAGAGGGAATATTTTATGAGTGTAATGTGATTAACCTAATTGATATAATCCCTAATTTGAAAAGATGAATGATTGTATAGTTAAAAATAGAAAACTACAAAAATGGGCACATATATTAAATGTCTAGATAAAGGGGAACCTATGGTTGAAAGAAGAGTTTGAAATGCAGGAATAGGGGCATGGGGAACCCTATTCTAAGGGTTTTAGATTGTTCTTAGCTTCCATCAACATATCACAGTATGCTTTGTAGATCTTGCAACCTGTTACTGATGAAAGTTTTAGATCTAGATCTGTACATATGAAAAGAGGGGAGAGGTTGTGTTGTATAAGAGTTTTCCTTAATTAAACCCTTGTGTTGGTGTTCCCACCTCCACAATAAAAATGATAATGATGGTATAAATCACGTGCTCTTGGTGGAGCTGAGGAAAGTAAACAATAATAACTGTAATAAATGAATAAAATAATATAATGTTACCTTAGACATGAAACCCTTGTTGAGGTGATTCACACCATAGGTTTCCACAAAGAGTTAGTGAAGATGGAACAAATTTCCTTGAACACCTACAAGGATTAGTCCACATAACATAATATAGAGCTATAACAAACTTTTAGATAAGAGGTTGCACATATCTTCACAATTAGAGGATAATAATTCAAAATTCATTAGTGTTTCATATATCATAATTATAAACGTTCAAAAGAGGGGGAAAACTTGTTTATATATGCATCCCAATTTATTTTTGGACCTGGGCTGACCAATAACTATTTTTAATTCACCAAAGGTCGAAAATAAAGTTTACAACTCTTTAAAATATAATTCCCAAAACTAGGGCACCCAATACCTTGGTTCAAGCCTTTTTCATTCTAAAAACTTGGGATGTTAGGGAATTAAATTTATTTTCCCAATCTGGCTTGGAAATGAACAAATTATGAATATAATTAATTGTATATGTAGAATAAGGTGTCAAACCTAGTGTAAAATTGTTAAGGGTAAAAATTACTACACTAATTTATCCCCCACTTTAGTGAGAGTATGATCTTACATTCATAATTGCACTAAAGGAATAGAGAAGATAGGTCTCTCTATCAAAACACTAAAGAGACATGATGACACCAAGCTAAGAGATGCAATAGCCCCCAAACTTAGGATCCTATCATTCCACAATGTCAAGATACAAAGTCACACATGTAAAGCATATATATCACATTTAAGACAAGGTAGAGTTTGAACATACATAAGGCATACACTGAGCAAAATAATAGAGTACACATAAAACACAAAGCATACAAGGAATACACAAAGAATCCATGAGTAAAACACAAATAAAAAAATGAGGAAAACACAAAGAAAACATGAATAAAACATGATACAAATATGAAGCAAACATGAATCATATAACAATGATGTTAGTATAAACTATGAATTTGAGTCAACAAGGTAAGGAGACCTCAGTATGTAACATATTTTCTAGATACCAAGAATCATTTCTTGAATACAAAAAACATAGAGAAAAAATGCATACAACTAGACAAGGAGTAATAAATATAAACAACAAGAGGGTGCATGACTTTGGCACTAGTTTGCTCTATTGCTAGGGGTATGACCATTTATATAATTATTATTTGTTGCCTATGTTATAATTATTTTATGCAAATATAGTGATGTCATTTTGTGGGATTTTACTTGGAGTGGTGTCATCCTATATTTAAGGTGAATAGGTGGCATGTGGACCCCATGTGATAAATAGACATCCAATTTTGTGGAATTTAACTTATGTCATTTGCCATGTTTAACTATGTTGAACTATGACAGAGTAAGAGTAAGAGTAAGAGATATAAATTGATATGACAAGTGAAGTTATGCACATAGGAGCACTACATGCAATTTTCAATTTTCATGCATACAAGCACCTTATATGTTGATTGGACATATTGTATGTGTAGTGTACATATTGTAGTTTTTCATTTGCATGTAAATCATTAAGGAAGGTGTTTGCATGTTCATCTTGAGTCTTTCATGCATGTTTGTCTTGTAGAACATGACATATGGAATTTTTGGGCATACCATTTTCAAAGCATCTAATTATGCACTATAAATTCCTATATATTTAGGTGTTTAGTTTTGGAATTGTGTGTGAATCATTTATATGTACTTTTATGCCTCTAAATTTATTACATAATTGAAACACTTGTATTCTTCTAAAAGAAACTTTCACTACAAAAATATGTAACTAGGTTACTTACTATAATACATTGATCAAGATTTTGGAGAGTGGGTTTTTTCTCGTGAAATGGTTTTCCCCACATAAATATTATTCTGTGCACATTTATCTATGGTGATGTTGTTTAATTTTTATTTCTTGTAATGTCCATATTATTCATAATAATTGTTTAAAGGTTTTAAAAATTTGTACAATCTGTCCTTAGCATATTAGAGTAGGAAATATTTTTTGTATACCTTGCTTACTTTCAGTTGGCATCAAATCCTAGCTAATTTTGGTCCCATCATTGGGTAGAGGTTTTTTTTATGTTCTTTGAGTGAGATTTTGTTGTAGGAAGGAGATTACTAGCACATTTGGAAGAATAGAAATTAAGGAATTTAATAGAGGAAACTTGAAGTTGTGGAAGCTCAAGATGGAAGACATGCTTGTAGATCAAGATCTATGGGTTGTGCCTATAAATATGCCATCAAACATGAAAAAAATATTGGTATTTCTTGGATAACAAGGGTGATAGTTTGATAATATTTTTTGGATGACTTTATGCTTCTAAATTTCCATGAAGAGAAGACTACAAAAAACCTTTGGAATAAACTTTCTCAAATATATCAGGATAAATTCTTGGTAAATAAGTTTTTAAATAAAATTTATTCTTTGAAAATGGAAGAAGGATGATCTATCATAGATCATCTTAATGAATTCAATATACTTGCTCCCTAGTTGAACTCTATTGTTGTGAATATTCAAGAGGAGGATTGTTGCATGGTTTTGTTGTGTTTGTTGTTGGACTCGTGGGACCACCTTGTCATGGCCATTGGGAGTACCACTACCACCTTCAATATGGATGAAGCGGTTGTATCATTAATTTTTGAAGATATGTGGAGAAAATATTCTAAAATGGCTAAGGAGGCCCTTATTGTTTGTGGTAGATTTAAGGAGAAAGGAAAGGACACACAACAAGAAAAGTCTAGATTTGAATCTTGTGGGATATCTAAGACTCCTATAAAGTCCAAGGTGAATTGATGTAAGTATGGTAAATCTAGTCATTTTTGTAAAGAGTGTGAGGAGAAGAACATGAATGTATTTGATTTTGAATTCTCTTAGGATGATAGTGAATCTTTTGTCACTACCTTGGTAACTTGCATCACAAGATGTATGGTTGATTGACTCGGTTGCATCGTTCCACATGACCTCACATTGTGGTTGGTTCTCAAAGTATAAAGAATATTATGGTGGGAAGGTGTACCTAGGTCATCACTCTCACCTAAATAGTTTTGATCATGAAAGATTCAAGATCCAATTTTTGAATGGTAGAGTGAATGGGATTGGTAGTGTTTTGCATATCCCTGGTTTGGAATAGAACCTATGTTCTCTAATAAATTTGAATGATATGGGTGTGTAGGTTGTATTCTCAAATAGAGGATGTAATATGATGAGAGAAGTTATGGTTCTTGCTAATGGAATTCAAATAGGCACTCTATTTTAATTGGATGCATTCATGATCAATTGCAATGGTTATTCTATTGATACAAAGGAAAGAGCTTAAAAGTATTCATCTTCACCATTAGAATCAATAGTAAAGAAGAGTTTTGCATTTACTTCTGATTTTCGTGCTTTCTAGGTAACTAAGTGTGCTCATGCTTTGGAGATCAAACTTCCCATTGAGAAGACAATGTTTAACTCTAGAGACTTGGCCATATTGGTGAGAAGGGTCTTAGAGACCTAAAAAAATCCTCACTGAGGGGTTAGATTATTATAATCTCAAGTTTTATTTTTGTGAACATTATATATGGAAAGAAAAATCATGTCTAGTTTTATTCAAATTATCAAAAATCTTTTGGGGTGTTGGATTTAATTTATTATGATGTTTTTGGCCTTGTTAATGTTCCTTTTTTTTTATCTAGTTTAGTTAATTTTATATCATTAATTGATGATTATAGTAGGACATGGGTGTATTTCCTCATAAATAAATTTGAAGTCTTTAATTGTTTCAAAGAGCTTAAAGCTTTCGTTGAGAACTAGATTGGTGAAATGATTAAGTGTTTGAGGACTGGCAATGGAGGTGATTTTTGTTCTATATATTTTCACAAGTTTTGTAAAAGAAAATGGATTGAGAGGAATAAGATAACTCCATATACCCCTTAGAAAAATGGAATTGTGTAGAGGATGAATAGGATGTTGATGGAGAGGAATAGAAGTATGCTAAGTCGAGCTAGACTTAAACAAGAGTTTTGGGCTGAAGTTGTTGCCACTACCTACTATTTGATTAATAGATATACTATATTAGTTCTTGTTGAGAAGATATCTATAGAGGTATGGTTGGTCAAGAATCCTTCATTGAAATATTCTCATGTGTTTGGTTGTGAGGCATATATTGATGTATTAACAGAGAATAGGTCCAAGTTAGAGAACAAGGTAGTTAAGTTTATCTTCATTGTCTATGGTGTTGGTGTGAAAGGGTAAAAGATTTGGGATTAAATGGATGATAAATTTATTTATATTAGAATTTTTATCTTTAGAGAGGTGAGTACTTCTTCCACTATTTTGTAATCTATAGAGAAGCAAAAGAAAGAAGACATGGTTCAACTTCCTATTAACTTTGAGAAATTTGAACCAAAAACCCACTCTAAAATTTAGAAGAGGAACCTCAACATTAGCTTATGAGGAGGTCCACTTAGATCAAGAAATAACCTAAAATGTTTGGATATTCATTGTTGGATTCTAATTTTATTTTTTCTTTAATTTCTAATATTGATTAGTTAAGGACTATAAAGGAGGCTATGGGTTTGATAGGTGTAATTTCTTTATAAAATCCATGGAAGAATAGATGGGTGTATTAAATAAAAATGAAACATGGGATGTGGTACCTTTTCCTAATGGATGTAAACTTGTTGGTTGTAAATGGGTGTTCAAGAAGAAGTTTGGTCTTGATGATAATTTTGAGAAGTATAAAGCAAGGTTGTTCATGAAGGGTTCCTCATAAGTGGATGAAAATAATTATGGTAATATATTACCTCCTATTACAAAGCTAACATCCATTAGGTCACTTGTTCTAGCTTATAATTTAGAAGTAAAAAAGATAGATGTAAATACATTTTTTCTTCATGATTACTTCGTGGAAGAAATATATCTTTCACAACCTAAGAATTTTGTTGTAAAAGGTAAAAAACTTTTGGTTTACAAGTTAAAAAAGTCTTTGTATCATGAAACAAGCTCCTAGGATATGGTACCAAAATTTTGATGCCTTTGTATTGAGTTTAGGATTTTTGAGATCAAAATTAGATCATCGAGTCTATTGAAAGACATAATTATTTTATTCTCATTATTTCCTTATATGTTGATGATATGTTATTTTTTGAGAATGGTAAGAGTTGGATTTCTGATTTAAAGTCTCAACTTTTAGCATAGTTTTAGATGAAATATCTAGGGGTAGCTAGGTACATCTTGGGGATGGAGATCAGAAGAGATAGAGCCAATATAAAGATTTAGTTGAGCTAGAGTGACTATGTGAGCTTGGTGTTGAAGCAATTCATCATGATAGCTTGTAGATCCTTGGTTGTTCCTATATCTCAAGGGAAAAAGTTATATGTGGAGGATTATCCAAAATCTCTTCTTAAGATGGAGAGCATGACCAAAGTACCTTATGCGAGTACTATTGGAGAACTAATGTATGTCATGTTATCTATAAGAGTAGACACTACCTAAGTAGTGGGAGTCATTAGTCAACTTATGGCTAATCTTAGATGAGTACATTGGGATGAAGTAAAAAGGGTGTTTAGATATACGTGGGGTACTTTTGAGTATTCCCTATGTTTTCATGGTTATCCTACAAGAACTCAACACTCAATAAATATTCATGTATATGTGGACTTAGATTGGGTAGATGACATTGAAAACAAAATATCCACTAGTGGATCAGTGTTTATGATGTTTTGTGGTCCCATTATTTGGGTGAGCAAGTGACAAGTTCTAGTTTCTTTGTCCATAAATTAAGTAGACTAAATGGAAGCTACTCATTCTTGTAAGGAAGTAATTTGGATTAAAGTATTATGTTCATATATTGGGCTTGATGCAAGGTTGATCACTATTTTTTGTGACAATTAAAGTGCCACATATTTTGTGAAGAATCTAACCTTCCACTAGAGGAAAAAATACATTTAATGACATGCTAGAGGATGGGAAGGTGAAGTGGAGAAAGTTGTAACTTTTGTGAATGTTGTATATTCCTTCACAAATCTTGTGGGCACATAAGTTCATATGGTAAAATTATATGGGTCTCACAACTCCTAGTAGCTAAAATCCTATTTTTCCATTGACTCTTAAAAGGTGTTTGAAAATTAGGAAAATGTTGGGAGTAAGGTGTCTCAACCTTTGAATATTTCTAGCATGATTATTTATTTAATAATTATTTTTCCTATATATATTTATGCACATATAGTGATGCCATTTTGTGGGAGTTGACTTAGAGTTGTGTCATCCTAAATGTATGGTGACTAGGTGGCATGTTGACTCCACATGGGAAATAACATCCCATTTTGTGTAAGTTAACTTATGTCATTTTTTGAGTTTAACTATGGTAAGAATTATGATAGTGTAAGAGTTAGATATGAAAATTGCTATGATAGGTGGATTTGTGTATGTAGGCACATTACACACAATATATATTTTGCATGCATGTAAGTGTCTTGCGTATGTAGTGTGAATGTGGTAGGTTTTTGTTTGCAAGTAAAATCATAAAGGGAGGTGTTTGTATGTTTATCTTGAGTCTTACATACATGTAGTCTTTTAAAAGATGACATATGGCATTTTTGGGTATTTATTTTTGGAAGCATCAAATTTATGTATTCTAAACTCCTATATATTGAGTTTTTATGCTTTTAAGTTATGTGGTGACTCATTTATGCGTATTATTATGCTATTAGATTTATTCTATAATTGGAACACTTGTATTCTCTTGAAAAAAATTACTCTACAAGTTTATGTAACTTGATTATTTACTATAATACATTGGGTAGAATTTCAGAGTGTGGGATTTTCTCTTGAAAGGGTTTTCACCATGTACATCTTTTGTTATGTGCATTTAAATGTGGTGATGTTTAATTTTTATTTCTTGTAATTTGTATCTTATTCTTTAAAGGTTTTTAGAAATTCACACAATTTTTCCTTAGTATATTGGTGTAGGAAAAAAATTCACGTACCTTACATCTTTTCAAACTCTACACCCACATCATCAAAGTCATCCTCTTGAACTTGAGAAGGCTCCTACTACACTCCTAATGCTCAAGAATGTGCTCATATGTGGGATCTTGAGACCAATCTGCATAAGGTGCCTCTACTATAGGTGGTAGTCTACTTTGAATCACCCCTATCAATTCATATAAATTCTAAAGGATATATGGGATAATGTTTGGTTTTGAATCCTAATGTGTATCCTTAGAGGCATGTGGTATTGAATTTTACTCTTGAGAGTGTGCCCCTCTAGAACCGCTAGCACAAATACATCCTCTATTCACTCTAGGTGACATCATACATTATTAAATACCAAAGTTTAATTAAATTATTTCCACTATTAGTCCCTAGAGTTATTGATGTTGAAAAATTGGATTTGATACCAAATTTAATGCCCACATCTGTACACAAGAATGAAAAAATGAACCGACAATTTTCTTTTGGATAAAATAGTAATTAACCTTTATCACAATCAACATGATTGAGTAATGTGCACACATGTCAAAATTTCATGTGTACCATGATGAAAACCACATTTCATGAGATAAGGGAAGGAATAAGATGAGGGGGTGTTGCAAAACCCATTTTGTATAACCTACAATGATGAGGTACCTAATTAGGGTGTCACACTCTATGTAAGATACCTCAAGAAAGGACCTCCTCTAGGTTCCTAAGTGGTATTGGGGTGTTTGAGCCTCTAAGGTGTGACCTTACACCTATAACTAACTTAACCTTAACTAAGCTAAAATGATATTTAACATTGAACCTTTTAACTAATTAAACCAACAATAAAATAATGTACTAAATACATTAGAAATTAATTAGTTTATATTGGGTTCAAAATTTTCAAGTTAAATTTAAGAATCAACTAAAGAAAAGGTCTATAATTTATAAGGATATTGTGAAAATAATTTTAAATGAAATAAATCACAAAAACACCACTTTTAAACCAACATTTGATATTTATGTAAAATGAGTTTTTGAAATAAAATTACAAAAATTACCAATCCCTAGTTTGACATATAAGTTTTTTCTAAAATTGATTTTGAAGTAAAAGAACTAAATTAATTTTTTTTTTTGAGTCCAATTTAATTTACTAACATTCTTCTCAAGACTAAGAAGATTAATTAATATAGACTTAATAAATGAATTAAAGCTCACATTTTACCCTAGGGAAACAATTAACACAATCACAACAAATTACTATTTTCTCTAAGGTTTTGTATATCCTAAAGTGCATAGAACTAATCCTAGTTAAGAGCCATAACCACTTAGGAAAACTCTACAAACCCTAATCTCAAGTGTAAAAAAACTCTTTAACTTTTTAAGTTGTATAATGGAAAGAGAGAAAAGAGGAATATAACAAAAATATCCTCTCAAGGTAAGTGTTTAAAATTCATTTTTTTAGTTTATCTATTTATTCTTTTGTTATTTTTTTTCTTTTTTTTTTTACATTTATTTTAATACAAAACCCCATATATACATGTATATGTGTATATATAGACACATATACACATATGTATATATAATATATACATATATAAAATAGCAATAGTAAATTATTATTTATATACTATCAAATAAACATGCTTTCATGTTTGCAGGTTGTGGCACAGGCGAGAGGAAGGGTGAAGACCAATTGTGGGAAGTCATGCCCCTTGTGGTTGTGGCTCCTGTTGATGCTAAAAATTGGCAATGCAACAACCTCTATGGGAAACTCAGTTAATGGGGGGACCAATTGCGCTAAACTGAGTGACCTCTGGGTTTATAAAGAAGCTAGATTCTTATGTAATTGGGGTTTTGGAATGGAGATATAAAAAATAAAGATCTAACTAAGGCGATGCGCCAAGGAATAAATATAGGCACGGTAAACCTATCTTTTGGGTTTTGATTTAAGGGCCCGATCAACAATCTGCTATGTTCCAAAATAACAAAAATCAAAGATAAAAACCTGAACAATTCATTCAATGACATAAAATAATTCCCATATTCATTTACTAAAAAGAAGAGTCAAAGACATGGTCTAACCAGCAAACTTGTATTTAGAATTATAGAAGTTTTGCAAATAAAAAATTCAAGATAACAATGGCACAGTATAATTTTTTATCAAATAGCTTAAGAAAAAAGAGAGGCCGAATAATGGAACAGTTTGAGATTCTTATATAGTAATCTAAAAGCAATACATGGTGTCTTTTTCCTAATTTTTCTGTATATTCCAAACTCATTTTTGGAAGGAAGAAGCATTATATATAGATAAAAAAATCCCACCGCCTGGCAGGCCAAAAACAGAAAAGATCCTATGTCATGAGCAATGATGCTTGCAACAATGATTTCCTTCGATCGTTGCAACATAAAAGATTTGGGCCATGGAATGTAGTCGCTTCTCAAATAGATGCATCCCCTCTGAATGATGGCAGTGGTCCTAGAAAAATCCTTCGTAGACATGTGTCATTCAATCATGCAGTCAGTTAAGACACGTGACAACTTGGGGGGGCACACAAATCGTTCTTGCCTTCCCTTTGATGAAGTCCCCGCAAAAGAGACACGTGGCAGTAGGTTGGGGCCTGCTCATTGATTCCTCCTCCTTGCATTGAAAAACTGGACAATGAAGACACGTGGAGGCATTCTTTACTATTGGCACCGATTGTGGGGTCTGCCAAAAAGTGTACGCAAATGAAAGCTACGTGGCATACAGATGAGGCCTGATTGAAATGTGAAGGGAAGTAGTCTTTAAGTGCCCACAGTGACAACACATGGAAGCATGGTGGAAGCCGGTAGGAGAGTGAAGGAAGGCTTCCCTACGGTGAGCACCTGGTGGACGCATGGCAGCAGTGAATGGAGTTCAAAAAGATGAGGCACGGGTCGATACTTAACAAAAATTAAAACCACCCATAGGGAGCTCGAGGAATTTAACATTCACAACTTTTGGCGACTACCAGGGGCATTTCACCTACAGAATGAGGAACCCAAAAAATTTCTGGCGTGCAGACCAAAGACCAATCCATTGGGCGACAGAGTTAAATCTTAGAGAGAATGGTCTACAAAGGTATCCAGTCAGCCTTAGATGGTGTCAATATGTCACAAAGATTCTCTTGCGCTCCGCTCAGATTGATCATTTCTTTGTAAGGAAGTGTCGTGGATACACCGACCCTAGACTTGAGTTGGAAGAGAAACTTTGCTATCGGGTGTGTGATGCCCTCGATATCTTCTGCAGTAGGGGGTTGACTAAAGTTACTTCTCTCTTATCTTTGCTGCAATCTGCTTCGCAGTAGCCACCAAGTTGTCAGAAAGAAACGGGGAGGGTAATCCCATCTGAGTTAGCTGGGAGAACCTAGCCTGCATGCTATTCATGGTCCAATCTAGTGTGGCATAGAACTCACTAGCATGGAGGATGGTCGCATGGCAGTAGATAAACCTATTTGTTGTTTTGGCAGTGGCCTTCTGATCCCTGATTCCTATGTTTGCTAACTCCTTATCTGAGACCATGTATAGCTTATCTAGCAAATTTTTTTCCTCAAGAACCTTCTCTGTGATGATTTGCAGGAACCACTCAATTGATCCACGAACTTCCTTGCCTAAGCTTGTTGCCTCCGCCATAAATTGGAGTGTTGGCTAAAGTGTCAGGAAGAAGGCCTTGACCTTATCCCAGTATGAAACATATAGTTGTTGGGCCACCAGTAAGAGATCTAGATAGGCAACAGGGGCTTGGGGAACATTCTTCAGAAGGGAAATCTCTACATCCCTTGAACCAACATCCTATGTCAGTTCTGCAACCCTCTTTTTTGTGGCCGCAAGGTGTCCCTAGATGTTTCTCAATTCTATGGACCAATTTTCCTCGGCCTGGTTTTTGTTTGTTAATTATTCCTCAAGGGAAGGCTTCATCTCCTAGAGTTCCTTCTCCAATTGAGCCTTTTAGGCCTCAAATTTATTGTCCTTCTGTTGCATTTTTTGCTCCAATTGAGCGCGTTGATGTCCAAACTCCTCATTTTTTCATTGCATCTCTTGCTCCGCCCAAGCCAACTAGTCCTAATATTCTTCATTTTTCTGCCATAGTTTGGCAACCAAGTTGGGGTCAAAGGATTGGAACTTTGCAAGTTCCTCCCAGAGCTTGGTTTGCTCTATCTGTGCTTTCTCCGATAAGAGCACAAATTCTACTTCTCTTGCCTTGTCCTTTGCTAGCAAGACCTCAATCCTATCCTTTAAAAGTTTCAGCTCCTCCTTTTTCTTTAGCTGGCGACCAGACTTGAGGAATTTGGTGGTCACCACCCGCTGTGTTTCTTCCATAAGCTCAACTTTGTCCTGTGGATGGGCTATGCTCAGATTGAGTCCCATGGAAAACATGTTATAATTATCGGGTTACATTTTCCCCTGTGGTTTGATGACGGTCGGGTACATGGTTGCAAAGTGCAGCGATTGTTGGGCCTCATTGAAGATAGTTTGTAACTTTGGTTTTTCCAGCTTCTTGGCATCCTTGGGCCTTTGATTCTAGATTTTGATAGCCCAAACTTCCTTTGTTTTATTTCCTTGCATGATAAATTGGGTTGGCGATTGAACTAGCCCACCTGCGAAAGGTGCACCAGGAGGAAGGGAAAAAGGGAACATGAGGGTAGTGGTTCTAGATGTTTGCTTCTTTGGAAGAGTGAATTTCTATGGGGAGAAAGGAGGAATGGGCTAAAACCTGGTTTGTGAACCAACAGGAGGACTCATTAGGTGTTGTGGCGGTATCAGAGTCATAGCAGACTCCATCTACTGGGAAAACTAAGTTGGGCTCGATATAGTAGTAGCAGGAAGGGTATCAATGGTAGTCGCGGAAGCAAAAAGAGAGGTGATAGAAGATGTGGATTGGGCAGTGGTGAAAGGTGAAAGGGAACATGGAGTAAAGGAAAATGGCCTCGCCTAGGAGAAATGGGAGAAACCTCCTGTGGCCATTGCAACAAAAGTAGAAAAAGAAGGGCCGACACTTGAAGTGATGGGCAACACAAAGACAACAGGGGACACTAAAAATTGTGAAGTAAGAGAAGAGGGAGCAAACATTACATGCGGCGTGGATGATTGTGCTCCTTGGCTCGTCGTTGGCTCCATGCTCATTGTGGCCCCCAGACTTGTTAAGGGCTCCTACAAACCCTCTTCTTCAGTGTCTGTGTGCTGCCTCTTGTTGGGTGGTGAGTCTTCCACCTATATGGTCTCTGACTATTGTTGTTGGGTTGTTTTTGACCTTTTGCGATCTAGGTGTGTGTATGTGATGCTCCCAACCGCGATATATTGAACTACACATTTGAAGAGGCTTTGTTAGGATGCTCCATCACCTTTTCTTTTTGCTGTGTTGGGGCCATTTGTACTTCACTTTCCTTCTCCTTTCCCTTCTCTGTATGCATTTTGAATTCCTCTAGGTCAAAATTTTCATCATCGCTCGCGTCGAAATCAGTATGCGCATTGTCCCACAATTTATCAAATCTTTCATCCATCTCTATGCTCTGGTAAGGAGCATCTAGGCGTTGGATTTCCTATCATAGATCTAGAAATCCCTAATTCTTTCCTCGCTCCAGTTTTCCTTCCTTGACAACTTGTTGTGAAGGGTGGCCCCTATTTGGTGCTTCTCATTATACTTTGCTAATCAAAGGTAGAATTGAATCCATGGTGGCCTACTATCATCAGTAGGAATATAGGATAGGTCCACCAACATATCATCATGCTCTTCCATCAGACTCTGCTGCTTTTCCCAATACGGTCGGGGGCTATGGGTTACCTTAATGAATTTGTTACCTAAGTCATTGAAGGGGTTGTACTGCCACTTGTCGCATATCATCACTAGCCTCAGATGAGCCAGCTTTGCCTCCAACAACTTATGCGACTGCTTTTTTGCCATTACCACCCATTTGAAGGTTAGCAGGAATTTGAAAAATCCTCTCTTGCCCCTTCCTCCATAAAATTCATAATCAATAATGGACATCTGTCAGAACATCTCAAGGGCCAATACCTTGTGTGTGACATTCTCTAGGAGCCGGAATGGCTCCTTGGTAAAGTCACACACGCAGATGAATCTAAAATCCCTCCTGAGGAACTAGTCGCATTTATGAGTGAAGCTTTGCATCCACTCCATCTAGTTGGTGAAAAGCCAATAGAGACAACCATCTTTATCGAAGTCTCACATAATTAGAGTTGAGAAAACTCTAAAAATGCATAATAATCACGTGTTGTGGATAGGAGGGGAGTCCATATAGAAACTAGATTTTTGGCTCCCTACTCGGTAAAAATGGATAATGACATCGTTTTATTAAAAAAAGTCAGGGTTTTGGTATAAGAACATATAAGCAAGTAAAGAAGGAAATATGAACTTGTGCTACATCTTGTACTCTTGTATTTGGCTCATCATTTCGAGGTAAATGACTCCTATGAAGTCATACCAGAACAAGGAATGTTTCCTATGCAGCTGAAATTCCTACACCCATTTGTCTTCATCCAAGCCGCAAACAAACGCCATCATAGAGAGCGCATCCTGCATATCTTGTTTGAAGGAATTGTGCGCAACTGGAATTTGTGGCAGCTCGTTGCAAAATTCCTAAGGCCTTTATGTTTCCACATTATAAAAGTCTAAAGCTTTGCCCCTGCCTTTCCAAAAGGTGCTCCCACTTTCTGGAGTAAATATCTCCATTCTATCTACTTTAGAGTGGCTCACTAGGATACATAGCATGCTCCAAATAGTGTCTTCACTAATGTTGACTCTCAGCATCCAAACTTTGATGGTGTTGGTATCTGGGTTGAAATGTTTGATGGCCTCGTGAACAAGCTCTAGGCAATGATGCACAAAGGGGACCATATATGGCGAAAGATTGTTAAACCATAACTTATATGCCATTTTCCCTGCGCTATCAGCCCTTTTCATTCTTTCACAAGCTCCTTCCCTAAGGGTCTTAGGGTTCTTCACGAGGATGGGGTCATGGATATTATCCCATTCCTCCTTTATTTGGCTTTGGTCCCTGTAAGTTTTGGGCTTGTCTAGGGCCCATGTGTGAACCCATTCTAATTTTTCCAGCATCCTAGGCGACGCATAAGAGGTGTCATAAAAAATATCAATGACTAGTGCCGCTATCATGTTTTCATACAAGCTTTGGGTTGCCTCGGCCTGTGCCTCCATCTGAGAAATTATAGCCATTTTAGGGTATTGTAAAACTTCAGTTGCGTTAAATTTTTTTGCAATTGACTTCAGCTCCGTTTTGTGCTCAAAACTCCTTTGCTCTTGGTAGCGTGCTCAAAAAGTTCTCACAATGTTAGCTTCTTGCATGAAATACTTAGCTATTTCTTTTCTTGGGGTAGCCAACAACATTCGCCTTTTAGCATTAAATTCAGCATGTACTGCCAACTCTTTTGCTTGTGTGAAATGAATTACTTGCCATTTTGAAATGACCATAATTTATATTGATGATTTTGTAATCATGTTGTACATCGTGATTTCCTTGGAACTTGAGCTAGAAATTTGAAGGCAGTTTAGGCTTTCGCATGCTTGGGAAATTAATATCCCAAAGAGAATAATTAGGCCAAAGATGCAATAATTACTTGAAAAGATTTGTGTTCCTCTTTGAAGTTTGAGAAGTGCCTGTAGAATGACACACCTGCATTTGGTTGTATAGACGATCGTTGATGATTTCCACCAGCTTGTGCTAATTAATTAGCCCTTATCTTACACACAACAAATCGTACCTAGTAGACACAACTGGGTGGGAAATTCGAGCAAGCTCTGATGAAATTTTCAAGTTGGTACTCGATTAGCATCATGCTTATGGTATGCAAATTACCACACATATCCTAGCTATTTCTATAAATAGGCACTTAGGCAATAGCAAAATCACACTTAGCAATTTAAGCAGAATTGGTAATAAGCAGTTGGCTTAGAATTTAGCATTAGGAAGTTGAGTAGAATTTGCATAGAGCTAGACTTAGGAAGTTTGTGTAGAGCTAGTATTAGATAGTTGCATAGATCTTTTCACCATGAATACCCCTATTAGGTTAGTTTGCAATAAATCCTAGACAACATTCCTAGGGGAAATCTTGAATAGGCGTCTCAAAAGAATGACCAAGAATAAACATTCATTGGCCATTGTAGCGATGAAGTGGGTTCTGGGGAGGGACTATATTGAATACGAAGACAAGTACAAAGTTAATATTGACGTATGTTCTCACTTCGTCGTGTCCATGTTTGACATTCAGGTTCCCAAGCTATTGATTCTTTTCCGAGTGCTTGAAGTATTTTTGAAGAAGTACCTAGGTGGCCTCAAAGAGGTGATAATGAACGTTGTGTTTGGTTTGGGCTTGCCAATGGTGAGTGACCTTTGAAAGTATATTGAAGAAGACGTAGTAGTACCATGGGTACCATTTCTAAGTGGGTTTCACATCCAGTCACACAAAGAGTATTTTCAAAGGGTGACCCATGCTTACCACGTCCTATTTCACTGCTACAATGTGGTGCCCTTCTACAACGTTGATTAGTACACCAACTTCAAGAACTTGGTGTTCCCTCTGTTGCTTGCCATTGCTCCTATGGATGCTACTACTGGTCCTGATGATGAAGTAATTCCAGATGCTGCTGTTGATGCCTCCCTTGCCCCTGCTCATGACTAAAAACTTTCATGCCTTAAGAAATCATCTTTTTGTTAATAGGTTTTGTATATACACTTAAAAAAGGCCTTATTGCACATATATATGAAGAAACCATAGAATATATATAGATATACTCTAAGAGCATGGCCTCAAATCCATTTTGAAAATGTACTTATTGAAGTATATAAATATAATGAAAATACAACTTATACTGACATATTGTCTCCTTTGCCTTTTGATTTTGCAATGTGGGTTCTCTTTTTATTTTTCTGCATATATGTGTTCATTTCAATTTTGCATATGGGTGTCATTTTTCTCTACTTCATGAGTTGCAAGTTAGTTCTCTCTTCCCTTTGCAATAATGGGTTTCATTTGTTTCTACTTCCTCGCATTGCTGAATTAATTATTGAAAGACTAGCCGACAAACACGAAAGGAAAAATAATTACACTATTCACATATATACACGGGCCAGATAATATTGAAGCTTAATTAAATAGTTTTAAGTGAATTTCGTTAACCAAAATACCTAATGCTTCTTGCTCCATATTTTCCAATTTGAATGCATTGTGTTGCTTGCATTGAATTATTTTGAAAGGGCCTTCCTAGAGGCTGTCAAACTTTTTGTGTTGGCCTAGCTTTGCAGCCCTTTCGTTGAATTTTAGCACTATTGGTCTGAGGCTTTCTTTCTGAACCATCTCTTAACCACCTGCTAGCGGTTAGATACAGCTATCAGGGCCTTTTCCCTTTTTTCTTGCACTTCCAACAACTCGGCCAACCAAACCTCCATGGTGCTATTTTCTTCTACCTTGAGAGATTTGAGCAATTGTACTGCCAGAATCTCCATAGAGGTAGGCAATAGAGCTTTTTTCCCATACACTAGCTCATACGACGAAGTCTTGAGGTTTTTCTTGGTAGTTATGTGGTCCACCCATAGTGCTGGCCGAAGGTTCTTATGCCATTCTCTTTGGTGTTTCGACTCGATTCTTTGGATGAGTCGAACTAAATTTTTGTTAGTCGACTCAGTCAGGCCATTCCCCTACGAGTAGTAATTTGATGACATTTTCAAGAATATTCCATGCATGAGTGTGAATCGACATATCTTAGAGCCTAGAAAGGCCTTGACGTTGCCAAAGATGATGATATTTGGCGGGCCAAATCTTGTCACTAGTTCTTCAAGGAAATCCACTATCTCTGCCTCTGTCGCATTCTTTAGAGGCATGGCTTCAGTCCACCTAGTGAAGTAGTCTTTTTTCATTAGAATCCATTTGTGTCCAGCACTAGAGGTGGGATTGATCATTTCGATGAAATCAAGGACCCATTGTGCAAATGGCTCATCAACCACTATCGGATTAAGAGGCACTGCAAATTTTTTTCTTCTTTCTGCGAAGAATTAGCATTCCTTGCAAGATTTTACCAAGGAGTATGAGTCATTGAATAGTGTAGGCAAGAAGTACCCAACGTACATGATTTTAATGGTTGTGGTTTTCACAGAGAAGTGTCCGCCTACAGGACTACTGTGGAAAGTGTCAAGAATTCTTTTTGCTTTCTCTGTGGTGACACACCGCAATAGAACGTCGTTGAAGTTCCTTTTGAAAAGGACCCCTTTGATGAGTGCATATCCACTATTCTGCAATCTGTAAAATCTTCTCTTCTGAGAAGGAAGGCCCGACAGGTATTTTCCCATGTGCATGAACCTTACTCTGTCTACTAGCCAACAACCTTCAGACTTGGACTCATTTGTTAGAACTAGCTCTGGTTGCTCTTCTTCAGTTGTCATTTCTTTGTCGTGCGCCAAATATTTGCATAGTCCTCTTCCTTGGATGGTCTTCGTAGGCTTGACCTCAATGTTGTATTCAAGGATCTTAGTAATCCAATTAGCTCTCTTTTCGGTGATTTCTCCTTCTATGATGTATTCGTGCACACTAGAATGCGCAACATAAACAATCACCTTATTGCAAGATATTAGGTGTCAGAACTTCTTGAGTCCCTTTACTATTGCAAATGCTTTCCTTTCGACAAATTTATAGTTCATCTCATATTCCTTTAGGGTCCGAGATTGAAATGATATCGTATGTTCTCCCTTTCCCTCATCGTCTTTCTAAGTTAAGACAATAGTGATGCTTGAATTTCTACTAAATACATACATTATGAAGTCCTTCGATAGGTTTGGATTAACCAACACAAGAGTTGAAGAAATAGCATCCTTAACCTTCTCAAAGGCTTCTCTAGCTTATTTAGTCCATTTGAATAATTTATCCTTTTTCAACATCAGGGTGATTGGTTTGAATAATCCTGCAAAATCCGAAATGAATTTGCTCACAAAATTTACCTTCCCTAAGAAAGATTGGAATCCTTTCTTGTTGACTGGTAGGGGAAGCTCTCTGATTGCTTTCACCCAATCGGGGTCAATTGTAATTCCTTCTTTGGACACTACATGTAACATTAGCTTGCCTTGCAGTACTCCAAAGACACATTTTTTCAGGTTCAGGGATACCTCGAACTCTTTGCATTTTTTGAAAACCATCTCAAGGTGATTGAAGTGATCATCCTTATGTTTGGAGAATACATTCAGATCATCCAAATAGATTAGGATAATCTTGTTGATCAATTCGCTGAAAGCGATATCCATTGCTCGCTGGAAAGTAGCTCCTGCATTTGAGAGGCCGAAAGGTATTTTAGCATATGTGAATGTTCCCAACTCGGTAGTGAATGTCATTTTTTTTCAGTCATCCTCTTTGACCCAGATTTGATTGTAACCGGAGAAGCCATCCAACAGAGATTTTTTTTTTTATCCTACCACTGTTTGCAAGATTGACTCCATGGAAGGCAACAGGTAGTGATCCTTTAGGGGTGCTTTGTTCAGGTCTCAAAATTCAACATATAGGTGGATATCTATGTTATTCTTTCAAACTAGGACTAGGCTGGATACCCATGTGTTGTGCTTGATCGAGAAGATGATTCAAGACTGAATTAGTTTTGTTAGCTCTTGCGCCATCAAGGCTTTGATCTTCAAATTCACTAGCCTCTATTTTTGGTGAACAGGTTTTGTACCTTCCGTCAGCTCTATTGTATGTTGGATGATGTCAGGATTGTATCCCTTAATTTCATCATATAACTAGGCCACCACTCCTTCATACTTCCCATAGAAGTTGATGAGACTCTCTTTATTGTGATGTGGAATGTCTTTTCCAACTTTGAACTTTCTTCCATATCTGACTTGAAGGTCTGCATAGTCGCTTTTGTCTGCTACAAACTTCCTTTTATCATTTCTTGCATCTTCACAATCAAATAGGTTTTCGAGAGTGACTAGTCCCTTCGGAAGCTTGTTGGATCTTAGCTAAATGATTTGTCCATCATAGGCCTCGACAATCTTTGGTTGGAGTTGGTTGGAAAACTCACCCGACTGTTGGATGAATGAAGTGATGTGTTCATCATTGTCAAACACTTGCCAAATCTGATCATTATCTAGAATTTTTGGTTGAACTATCACTCGTATAGAGTGTTTGTTATGAATTAGGTCGAAGACAGGGTCAAACTGAGATCTGATTGCGGCCATGCGGTCCGCATCACTATTTTATTCTCGAGGCATTATCTGGATGTTGAAGGCTTCAAAACCTTCGATCAAGCCCCAAACTCTATGTCTATAGGATCACATGCAAACATTCTTTACAACAGAGACCCCTTGGACTTGGTTGAATACTAGTTCAGAATCTTTGAACACCATTAATTGCTTGATGCCCATCCTCTCTACCAAGCTTAGAACTTGCACTAGGCCTTCATACTCGGCTTCATTGTTTGAACAAGTGAACTGGAAGTGGAAAGACCAGAGTGTCTTTTTATTGTGTGGGGATATCAAACATATCCTAGCCCCTACACCCACTTTGCTTCTTGCTCCGTCAAAGTGTAGTGTCCATAGCTCTGAGGCTTGACCATTCTTGGGTTCCTTCATGACCTTCAAAATCACTTGATCTTCATCATAGATGACATAGGTTCCTAACCCAGTAGCATGATAGTTTCCAAAAGGATCAACGTCTATATATTTTCTCAAGAGAACTTACTTTGAATTAGTTTGATCTTTGGTCGCTTCTTCATCCTCTAGTAGCTCAGTGCAATATATTTCTTCTTTGGTGAAAGAGGTATGAGCAACCTCAAATTTGATCATGGCTTCATCGGCCACATGTTCTGAATGTAGAGTTTTAGACACTTTTCATTTTAGCTTTGTGCTTGGTCCTGAGGATCAAGTGTGACTAGTCCAAAGAAAGATATCTACCTATCTTTGAAGTGAATTCTTGGGATAGGCAGAGACCGAACATGGGGGGAACTTTTATGATCACAGTATCTTGTGGAACTATGATAGTAGGGCAGGAGAATAGAGTCAAGGGGAGGTATTTGATGACACCTACAGTTTTGACTTTTTTCCCATCAAGCTGCATAAACCCCTTCTTTAAAGGTTCGTAACTAAGTCCTAAGGCTTCATCTATAAGTTTGGGCATGACTGTAGTGCTAGCGCCAGAGTCAATCATTTCATTGTGTAATAATTTCTCTCCCACAATAAGAGTTAGGAAGAATGTTTTCGGTTTCAGCTTATCTCTAACCTCGGTAGAGACTTCCTCTGTGCTATTTGTGAGAACCTTGGCATGGGGTGGTAGGTCAAGAGCCTTTCCTTTGAGCGATTTCCCCATCAGCTCAATGATTGGATCCTCTCAAAGAGCCTTCTATAGCAATGTATTTTGTTCCAAAGTAACTAAGATATCCCATAGGGACACATTAGTGGAGGATTTCTTCAATTGTTCCACCACATTAAACAGTGGCAGATTTGGAAGCTTCTACTCCTTAGCTCTGGTTACAACAATTTCCCTTCACGACAGACAATGTTGTGCCATTGCAGAGGTACTGGGTGCACTTTTGGGCTGCAAACTAACTAGTTGCAGGATGAATGGTTCACCCGTGAATCTCCTCTTTGAGTGAGTGTTGTAATCAGACTTCACTTGCAGGGTTTTTTATGTGGATGCATCATTGAAAAACATCACCTCTTCTTCTTCTATCCATGAGAAGAGCATATGATTGGGAGCAATATTAGTTTCTTGCTCCAGGGACATCCCTTGCATTTGTCCGGTGAGAACTGCATTTTCCATTTGCGGAGAGGCATATACATAACCTCCATGGTCCATCATTACGCCATGGCTATGTTGTTTACCCACTTTTTGTTGTAGATTTCCACACAGGCAGTTTTAGGGCATATGTACGTCACCATAGGGGAAGCACTAGGGGTTGATGTCATCAACTAAATTATTTTGTCTCGCCGTTAGTTCTCTGCTCGAGCTTGGGTTAGCACTTTGTAGTGGAGTGGGTACTAGAACTATCTAATTAGTTGTTTGAGCCTTTGGATTTGTGCGTGAGCCTCCTTGGAACTAGTTTTGTTGTTAAGAAGACCTTTTTCCTTAATAATTTTGGTAGGTTGGCTTCGGAGGCACGAACTGATTCTGTTTGATAGTAGTTATTTCATTGGCCATAACCCACAACATCTCCTTGACGTCGCTTATCTTTTGAAGAGCTGGATGTGGAAGCAACATTATATGGTGCACTTGGATATGTGTACATGGATTGAGGAGGAGCAGGCGCACTAGTAGATGGCATCCCCTGGGTGGGAACTGATATCTTGGGAAACATAGGCATGATGGGCCGAGGTGAAAATTTTCTGGCATCTATCAGATTGTTCTCCGCTTTGACTGCAACACTGTATGCATCTGGTAGTGTGGTTCTGCCAAGAGACTAGATCATCATTGACATGTCGGCGTTGATGGATTTCAAGTAAAACATGAATGCCAAGTTGGTCGGCGAGCGGATAGCAACTTGAATTCTTTTCAAAGTTATATGGAACTGAGCGTTGAATTTTGTAGATGTTCAAATTATCCTGATTGATATTGTGCACTCAATCCTGATTTATTAACATTAGTTTTTCCTAAATCATTTCTTTACTAACCATTTAATTGAATAATCTTTATTTGATTAAATTCATCCTATTTCCTCTGTTAATTAAATAAATTAACTTTATTTGATTAAGTCATCATCTTCTTTTAATTAAATAAATCATTTTATTTAATTGAATCCTAATTCATCTCCTTTAAATTGAATAAATTAACCTTTATTTGATTAAATCTAACATCATCCATTTTAATTAAATAAATAAAAATTTATTTAATTAAATCTAATGTTCATTATTCTTCCCATTTGATTTAAATAAATCTAAAAATCTAAATCAAATGTCATATCAACTAATTCTATCTAAGTTAATTAAATCCTAATTAACTCTGACTCTAATCCATCAAATCCTCTAGATTTTGCAACTTGCACAAGTAAATCAACTTATTTGATTTATAAATTCTTCTATTTTCATTCAAAATGGCATCTCTTTGGAATATTCCTCCAATTTAAAATCTCCCTTCTAAAAGGGCTTGTCCTCCAACATGGCATTTAAGCCTCTTACATGTCCTTTTTCTTGAGCAAAGTGGCATTAACTCACCTTTCATCTCTTCCTCCACAAGCCATCTTTCAAATTTCAAATTTCCACCTAATTACATTTATCATGCACATTGATCAAAATGTGCTCCACCTCTCTTCAATAGCATGTTGAAAAGTGGCACATTGTTATTGGTTCATATTTAGTCCCACATCCTTCATGTTTCTCATTCCTCCATCCCTCTTTCCTATAAATGGAGAGATCTATTGATTTTGGAGGCAAAATCACTATCTACAAATTTGAAGCAAAGCTCATCTAGTTCCATCCAAGTCTTCATAGTTTTTCATCACCATAGCTAGGTTATTGAGAATTTCATCAAGGAGCACACAATCTTCATCAATCATCATCAAAAGCTTGCAAAGAATTGGGAAAGGGATACTTTCCACACCAAAGTAGGACCAATTCCCCCATGGGATGCTGGTTTGAATGTCTTGAATGAGATTTAGTAGCTTTTATTTGGTTAATTTTGATTTGTTTCTTGTTCTTGAATTTTGAATGAATTGCATGGGGAATGATTGTTTTAGACTTGTTTAATGACTAACATTGGGTTGTTTGATGATGTTTGAGTAGGTGTAAGACTACCATTCACATTTTGGCGCTAGAAGGAGGGCATAAATCTCAAAATTAACACATTTTTTTTCCATTTTTGTCATTTTTTTAATTTTTTGTCTTTCTAGGTCAAACAACGACACATATGTGGTCTCTGTTTTTCCACAGAGCGATGCTAAATTTAGCAAAGCAATGCTCAAATCCTCAAATAGTTACACAATCATTCCAGTGTCGCTATTTGCACTCAAATAGTGATGCTGCCTTTGCGTTTCAAATGGCGACACCTTTGTTTTCTTGCTTTTGCACTCAATCTTAAAATGGTCGTATCTTGGTCATATTTTGGTCTATGTCAGAGCTTTTTTTTGAAATGGGGTAGAATTTCAGAAGCTATCCAATAGTGTAGGTGTTTCTCAATTTTGATAGAGTTAAAATTTTCAAATTTTCACCTAAAGTCAAATCACATTGTAACATGGTCTAAATTTTAGTGTTTTTATGCTTAATCATTCATCTAACCCTCATATCTTCTTGTTTCTTGATCTCATCTAACATTTTGAGCATGGCTTCTAGGTTTTAAGAGGAGCATTGAGCATTGAAGTGAAAGAAAAAGAATTTGATATCCATTGTCTAGGAAAAGGAGGAAACAAGGAGAAGGCCTCCTATGACACTATCTCATGATTGTAACAAGTGTTTTTAAACACTTTGGGAGCATTTATAATCCCATATTTAGGATCTTTCTATCTTCAATTTTAGGACTCCAATACATTTCATTTGGGATTTAAAAAGAACAATCAAAGGGTTAAAAAGAACATTAGAAACTCACTAGATTTGGTTATGGGTTTTTAAGAATTAAACAAAACAACTTCAAACACTTGATTTGGTACTATAAAAAGAACCCATTACTACATTTGAGGTCTAAAATGAACATGTTTATTTCTTTTTTTGTAATTTTTTTTACAAATTAATATCATTTAAAAGGTGTATGCACTTTCACGATGATCTTGAGAATCAAAAGTCTTTTGGTGATATTAGGTTGTGTAAAAGATTCCCTCCACACTTCAATTTGGGATCTTAAAAATTGAACAAATATTGCTAGTGTGAGATAAGTATATTACATATGTTCTCTCTTTGTTCACGCAAACAAAGATTGATCGAACTATTGCCTTGATTTTCTTGATTTCCACATGATGGAATTTGTGGGATGAAAAGGAATTAAGACATAGAAATTTAGTTTGAAAACTAAGCAAGAAAGTGTGGATGTGGTAAAAGCAATTCATTAACCAAGATTAACTCAAATTGAACCCCACACATGTGCTTGGTATCTTTTGGTCATATGAATTTCCATGCAAACATTAGTCTTTTGGTTTGAACTACTCTTGAGGAAAAGCATGTTCTTCAATATATTGGTCTTGTAAACAAAGTTCTTCTTAGGTTCATTTAGGGTCAAAAAACCAATCATTTCATCCATCTCAAACATCAATCAAATCTCATCTCACAAACAACTTTTGAACCATTGGAAAAATCATTCATACTAGACTTTTGGTAAAATCCTTCAAATCAACATCAAAATCACCTTGATTGGCTCAGTGTGTGTGGATGAATCCTTCCTCATACATCTAGTTAAATTATCATCCTTGTGGACAAGTTTATTCCAAGATAACATCCATCATCTTGGGGTTTATAAGTCCATTATCCAAATAAAATAAAATCCAATCCAAATCAAAGAATCAAAAGAATCCTATAGTCTAGTATTCCTCCAAGGGTCTTAAAATTTCAACACCCATATCATTCACCCCTTTCATCCTTCATCTCATAATTGGTCTGAAATTCCTTAGAGGTCAACAAGGTCAAAACACAAGAAAAACATGGAATATAAACTTGATTCATACATCATGAGCGGTCTAAATCAACCAAACTATCAAAGCCTTACAATTCCAATTGATTATCAAAACTCACATTTACGCAATCCATACATGGCATCATTATCTCCTACAAACCTCAATGGAACAACAAATGTGAGTATGCCCAATCTATATTTTGGAACACCTTTCCCTATGGTAGATTTAAATCAAATTCCAAACCTAAAAATCTATCAACCAAACAATCAATGCATGATTCTTCAACAAAACAACATTATCCCACCAAATCCATACATGCCAAATGTGAATATACCAAGTACAACTTTACTGAACATGAACATTTTGAATCCACACTTGGTAAACTTTGGGATAGATATGTTTGTGAATCATACAAATATTGTTCAAAGTCCAAAAAATATGTTAACGACTCCATGTATTGATCCAAGTTAAGGTAACACCATACAAAATCAAAGTTACCTAAATCAAGGAAATGTGATTCCCAACCACAACAATGTTCAATTTCAAACTATAATGCCAAATCTAAACACCATCCCAAATCAGAACATTGTCCAAAATCAATTTTTCCATGATCCCATACAAACACCACAAGTATACATTCCAAATTTTCTTGAACAAAAACCAAATCAACTATATCAAGGGTGTCAAGATCAAAATCAAGATCAAATTTTGTGAGATAAAATTGCTACACTTACCAAAATAGTTGATTCATTGTGCCAAGAGACATCGCCACCCCAAAATCAATACACTCTTCCATTGGTTAAACCATATCATCAAAGCATTGAGTTGTGTCCACAACCACATCAAGAACAATATCTCCAATGTAAAGAGGTTGGATATCAAGATCAACAACATCAACAACAAACCCAACCTCCACATCTCGAAGATCAATCACCACATCTCCAAAATCAACCACAAGGTCAATTTAAAGTACAAATCTCACAAGGTAACAAACGAAAATACACAACACTTGGGGAACCAATCGAATCGGTCATGCAATAGTTGGTACAAGAAAATATCATCAAAATCCCCTTTTATGAAAATGATCAAGAGCCTCAAGTTAAACCACCAGGGTATAACGAGAAGCACCTTTGTGATTTTCACAAAATAAAAGGACACACAACATCAAATTGTATTCAAATCAAAAATATCATCCAAGACCTTACTGATAAAAAAATAATAACTATTGAGGACCATGATGAAGATTCAATCACTAGTGATAGTAGTGACAACCTCTCCACCACAATTGTTGAAAACAATGATCAAGATCTATCCATCAATGAGCACCTTGAAGATGTTTCTACCTCATCGAAAGATCAACTCAGCATACATCAAGAGTCACTTTTTTATCATAATAAATACCCCTCAACAATATCCAACAATGATCTATTCAAAGGAATGTTAACATCATTTGATCCTATAATTGACAATCCTTCTACCATTAATCATGTTGAAAATGTCTCTACATCACCTAATGAGTTAGAAGACATGTCTCAAGAATTTATTCCAAAGAATGATCAACATCCTTCACCAAAGTCTAGCAATGGTCCTTTCCAAGGCATATTGACATCCTTCGAGCTCATGGTTGCAAATATTGAAGGAACCTTCAACTCCACACTTGATCCAAATTCACTCAAAGATCAAGAGGATATTGAGCCACTTCCTATGCCTAATGAAGATATCCAAGAACCCTTTGTAAGCAATCCATCTTTTGAAATTGACCAATGTCAAGAACTTGATCCAAAGCATGTCGAAAGCAATTCTGAAATAATTTAAGATCAAGAATTTGTATCTCCAAGCTACTCAAATGATCTAATGGACACTCTCAAATCTATACAAGATGTCACAAATTATGATCATATCCACATAGCACATACTCCTCCATCTACCCATGAGATTCTTTTTGTAGATGGACACGTAGATGATCTTCATTCAGAACAAGATTCCTTTACTCTTGAGATTATTACACAAGAAGAGTAGGTTATTGATTCCTACAGTCAAATTGAGTTGTCAACATCAGAATTAGATATATCCCAAATTCAGACTGAGGACATCATGTATGAAGATATCCAACATTATCCACTCAAGGAAATAGGTCAGACAAAATAGGATATTTCAGAGTCAACAGAGTAGCAAATTTAAATAACGTCATCTGCAGTGGTCATTTATTAGAGAATGTTTACTGAACAAGACATCTCAAAACAGGAAGAATCAAGGAAAAAAGGTGCTACTATCACCATACTAGGGGAAACTGTCTCAAGAAAATGTCAACATAGGGAGCATGGAGAATCCTTATGATGAAATTGATTCCAATACAACAACCAACCACATCATGAATCTTCATCCACCCATCATCCCATCCACGAATTAGGACCAACATCAAAAGAAAGATTTGAATCAAAGTACAAAGAACATTATCAAAGAAAAAGAAGTTGGGAAGCATAATGGAAAAATCAAATACACATGGATACCAAAGAATACAAAGAAAGATTATCCCTATCAAACTCCATTAGTCAAAGAAACTATGGAGAAAAATAAAAAAGGGAAACGAATCCATCAAAGAAGTCCACAAAGGAAAAAGAAGGCTTCTCAAGTGATGTACAAAGTATATCAAGCAATTGGTCCTAATTCCATGCACACTTCCATATCCACCAATCATTGCTCATCTTCCCAAGTTTGGAGAGTCAAAGGTTCCAAACTATCAACCAATCCATCTTATATTCCTAAACACACTCCATTCACGCCTCCACGCATGATATCCAATTCTCACATTGACCATGTATTGGAAGCCACCCTTCATCATAAGGATTCAGAAGGCACTCTAACGTGATGTGTGCACAAAGACAAAGTTAACTCTGGTATCAACAAAGTAGATCAGGAATCTCAAAGGTTGTATTCAAGTACACGTATCTTGGAAAAACAACTTCTTTAGGTAGGATATCGATGGTACATTATGACAGAAGCTTCTACATCAACACCACCAGGTGATTCAACATGAGCTTAAAAATATAGAGAAATACAAAATTAAATTAAATTAAATTAAAAAATGAAAATCCAAAAAAATAAATAAAAAAAGGATTGAAATCAGTAAAGAAAAAAAAATCATCCTCTAGTGAAAACCACTTCAGTGGTGCTTTGGAAGGTACCATGATGAAAACCTGGAAAATAGGTGTCATGTGTAGAATTGAGCATCTGTGTGTGCCAGTTTAGGTGAAAGCATCTCATCCCATCGATAATAAATCCAACATTCCATCCATCTCATCCATAATAAATCCATTCATCCATAAACCACTGATTCAATCCATTTTCATCCATCTACATCCATAGTCCAAGTTATCTTGATCTTGAAAAACTTTGGTGTACACTTTATACTTGCTTATGGTAAACATATTGACATGAGTCATTTTTATTGATCTTATCCTACCCAACATTATCTAAGCCATGAAGCACTATCTAAATGAAGAATTCCTTCATTCAAACACCTTATCTTATCGCAAGATAATCCTTGGAATCCTTTGTGAGCTTACCATATCCATCCACAAAATTCCATACATTGCTAGACACTGGGGGTACATATTTAAATATTTCTTTGGGAATAAATCTTGATCTATATCCTCCAACTTATGTGGTGATCAAAACATTGACAAACGTGAAATCAAATTGGTCAAAGCATTTGTGAGCGAAAAAATCCAAATCACTAGCCCATGGCATATCTTGACTAGAGAATGTTCCTTGACAAGCTTTATCTTTCATTGAACATCAATCCAAATAATCAATATCAATCGCATCTAACGTGTGCCTCAAACATCAAATTATTCAAACAAATTTGTTCCAAACCAAGCTTCAAAATCTTGATCAATCAAATCCAATCAATCCCTCATCATCTTGGGATATCCATCCTAATCCTTGTGTTTCTTAACACTATCCTTGCATTGTAGTGTATCCTCAACAATGCTATCATCATCAATCCATCAATCAGATCAATCAACCTTAGCTTATTTTTCAACAAAATCGCAAAATAGATCACTGATATCGTCAAACATATCCATATCCAAATCGTTAAAAACATGTGAAAATACAAAAACATCCAAAGAATATCAAAATCCCAAAATAGGTTAAAAAGTCAAAAAAATGTCAAAAAAATGGAGTCGAACTACGGGTCTTTGAGCTCTGAACGTAGACAAGGTTGATCTTTGATCATCCCCCAAGACACTTAGGTCAATCCTTTAGGAGTTTGTCATAATAAATTGACAATCCATTTGTTCATATCTCATCAATAATCGAGTCTGTGTCAGTCGAACTACATGGTCTCTGCGTGTATAACATAGGCAAGGCTAATCTTTGATCAACCCCAAAGTCCTGTAGGATAGCTCTTTAGTTGAGGTTCTTGGTCAAAATCTCAAAAAACACCAAAACATTGGAAAATTCAAAGATAAAAAAATTTGTAAAACACCTTGAAAATACCAAAAACAACCTCAAAACATTTCAAAAAAAGTCAAAAAGATCCAAATATTTGAAAAAATCCATCCACCCCATCTCATGGTCACCCACAATAAACATCACCCATAATAAATCATCATCATCCTCAACCTTTGGTGACACAGTCAGAAACAAGTCTAGCAAATGGAAAGTGAAAACACAAAATGTCAAGGTCTCGAGTCTAGGTCAATAGGTAAACAAGTTGGTCAACTGTTGGTACTAATATCCCATCATCCGGTCAATCCTAAATCATCTGATAACATCATGTCCTAGGAAGCATCCTTCCTACAATGGACGTCAACATCAGGCATTACTGCAGTTTAGTCTTGGCTAGCGGTATGAAGAGCATTAGCTTGTTTGTTTGATTGATCTTTTCTTTTGATTTATCTTATTGCGCTCATTCCAATGACCTCTCAATGATGTCTAATCAATACGATTTAGAGAGAAAGGAATGGGTAAACGATCATTATCTTTTTATCTATCGTGTTTGTTGGATATTCTTGTAATATAACCTTGGTGAATACTTGATTTATTGGGTATGGATGGAAAGTGTTTTGGACAGCTTGTTGACTATTACATTGTTATGTTTTTCCTTTCCATGTTTTGGTCTGAGATGTTTGAAACATCTGAAGTACATCCTAGTAAGGTTTTTGTATGTTAGGTGTGAACAAGAATAATCCTATTTGTTTGTCAATTCAAAGTCCATCTCACTAGATACAATGCCATCCTGGTTCTTTATACCTTGATGCATCGTATCTATGTGTGTTATCAAACATAAGGAAAGTAAGCTCTTTACGTTCCCAATTCCTGATAAGCAACACATCACCATCACTCATCATCATATCTAATAAAGTCTTAATGACTCATGGACTTGTTGGACTCCTGCATTGTCTTAGACTCAAGGGTTCATCCATCTTATTCTTCTACTTCTATCCATATTATTCTTCTTATTCTTCTATCTTTACTAACATTTCTATCCAAGTATCAAGTGTGTGTAATATATCAAAATATACATGAGGCTACCCATGGTTGATGATTGTAAGGAAAGAAAAGGTGTGGAAACACTTTCCTAATGACAAGTCTAAGAAGAGAATGCAAATTTAAGGTTCAAAATTCAATTAAAATTCATTAAAGATTCACATTACCAAGAAACATATGAGAACAAATTTCACAACACAGAATAGACACCAGATTTAATGTGGGAAAACTTTTTTGGGAGAAAAACCCACCACACCAAGCAAAATTCACTTTGTATTACAGTAAACAATGTTCACATACAGAGTTACAGACTTGTGCTTCCAAGGATTTCAATTCATAATCTCAACATAGGCAGCATTACAACTTTTTTTTGATCAATCACGTTCTATCACTCACACAATTCAACTCTTAAACATTATTTCAATGCATTACACATTATAGATTTTTTTTAGAATTCAACAGCCAATCTACATCACCAAACCCATACTTGGAAACATACGAATTCGGTTTCCATTCGCAATAGTAGAAAAACTGTCAATTAGCAGTTACCATATCAGGCCAACGGTTGCCAAGTCATCTGGTCAACATCCTTCATCTAGCCAAACACATCCAAACATCCATTGCAGCACTATCGGTATGTCTAAGAGACTTTCCACAAAGTCTCAGTGAGCTCACCATGTCTCATCGACATCATTCCACCAACCTTGCACTGGCATGTCGAAGAGACATAACTCAATGTCCTAGCGACACCACCCAAGTCTCTCCAACATAGTCGTGGTACAACGGTATGTCTACCGCACAACTACCATGCTCGACCAAGTATCACCGTGGGGTGGAAGTATACACCACACTACCGCTAGAAAGCTAGAAGACTTCTGTAGGATGGTGATATACACCGCACTACCACACCTCTCTCACAATCACCTAGCGGTATAGCGGTACAAGCATGAAAGTAACACATGTAATTTTGAGCTGATTAGTGAAAGAAGCAAGGTTATATCAGTGAGTTTGAGACACATTTTCTCAACAATCTCCCACTTGACGAAGAATTCACTGAGCCCTTTTCAATACATGAAGTCATTGAATATTCTGGATCCCAAGGCCCATCAGATTTGTACACCATCTAAATTTATCCGTGCTCACTGGCTTTGTCAATGCATCAACAACATTCTTTAGAGTATCAACCTTTTCTAAATAGACCTTTCCATCCTCCACCATATCTCGTACAAAGTGATACTACACATCAATATATTTCGTCCTAGCATGGAAAGTAGGATTTTTCGCCAAACAAATAGCACTCTAACAGTCACAGTAGATTGTAATTTTCCCTGCATCAAACCCAATGTTAGAACACAAACATTTTAACCATATTACTTCTTTACAGGCGTGTGTAGATTCCATGTATTCTACCTCCGTAGTGGACAAAGAGACTATAGCATATCACTTGCTCATCCAACTAACTGCACCACCATTCATCATGAAAATATATCCACTGGTGGACTTTCTACTGCCAATGTCCCCTGCCCAATCAGAATCCACATATCCAAAAATTCTCATTGAATTCTGAGATCCAGTAGAGTGACCTTGATAACACAAGGCATACTCTGATGTACCCTTCAAGTATCTTAATACTCTTTTTACAACATCCCAATGCGACCTACCTGGATTAGCCATAAACTGACTAAGTACTCCCACTGCTTGGGAAATGTCCAGCCTAGTATAGACCATTGCATACATTAAACTGCCAACTACACTTGCATAAGGAACTTTGGTCATGTCCTCCATCTCAGTAGGAGATTTTGGAAAATCTTCAATAGATAGCTTTGTTCCCTGCAAAACTGGAACAACTAGTTTCTTGCAATCAGTCATACCAAATCTCTCTAGAATAGTGTTAATATACTTACTCTGACTAAGCCAAAGCTTTATGCTCTTTCTGTCCTTGGTTATTTTCATTCCTAGAATATACCTTGTTGTACCAAGATCCTTCATTTTGAACTTTGCAGAAAATTAAGATTTTAAATCAGAAATCATAGACTTACTATTCCCTATGAATACCATATCATCAACATAGAGTGCAATAATAAGAACCCGACCATTATCAGTTTTGAAGTACACACAATGATTTGATTTTAATCTTACAAACCCAGTGACAAAAAAAATGTGTCAAATTTTTGGTACCATATTCTAGGCAATTGTTTCAAACCATCTAGAGATTTATTTGACTTGCAAACCAAATTTTCTTTACCTTTTTCCACAAAGTGCTTAGGTTGGGACATATAAATTTCTTCTTCAAGATCACCATGAAGAAATGTTGTCTTCACATCCATCTATTCAATCTCCAAGTCATATGTTGCTGCAAGTGACAAAAGAAATATGATAGATGTCAGCTTGGCTACAGGAGAAAAAATTTCTCCATAATCAATACCCTCTACCTAGGAATAACCCTTCGCAACCAACCTCGCTTTGTACTTTTCAACACTACAATCCAAACCGACTTTCTTTTTAAATAACCATTTACAACCCACGAGATTTCTACCTTCAAGAAATGGAACTAGATCCCACGTATCATTTCTCTTTAATGATGTCATTTCTTCATTCATGGCTTCCAATCAAGAGTTTGAATCAAGCATTCCAATTGCCTCTTTAACAGTCCTAGGCTCATCAGTGCTAGTGATTAAAGCATAGGCACATGTAGAATGTAACATAGAGAACCCATACCTATTAGGTTGCTTCTTCTCACGTGTAGACCTCCTCACAGGCTGAGGCTGAGGTTGTGGTTCTTCTTCAAAACTCTTAGAGCTGCTTGAACTCTCCTCAGTTTCAGGTACACTATCAATGTGTTGTTCCTCTTTTTTTGGAGTTAGAGGTATTTCAACATCATTTTCCTCTTTATTTTCTTTCATCCCTGACTACAGATCCATTGAAGAAGGTTTCAATTTCTTAAAGATTACACTTCTGTTGTATACAACCTTTTCAGTCATAGGATTCCAAAGCTTGTATCCTTTCACACCAATGTTGTAGCCAATGAAGATACACTTAACAGATTTGTTCTCCAATTTAGATCTCTTCTCATCTGGTACATAAACATATACTTCACAACCAAAGACATGAAGATGTCTCAGAGAGGGCTTCTTACCAAACCAAGCTTCCATAGGCATTTTGTCAATAAGTGTTGATGAAGGAGACCAATTCAACAAGTAACATGCTATAGCCACAACCTCAACCCAGAACTTCTACTCCAAACCAATATTGCTCAACATACTTCTTACCTTCTCCATCAGCATCACGTTCAACCTTTCAGCAACTCCATTTTTCTGCAGAGTGTAAGGTGTTGTTTTATGCCTCTTAATTCCATGGTCTTTGCAATACCTTTCAAAATCTCTAGAACAAAATTCACCACGATTATCTATCCTTAAGCATTTAATTTTTCTTCTAGTTTGATTTTCTACCAAGTTTTTAAACTCTTTAAACCGATTGAACACTTTTGATTTATTTTTCAAAAAATATACAAATTCCCTCCTTGAATAATCATTAATAAAAGATACATAATATTTTGAATTCAACAACAAAGGAACATTTACTGGACCTAAACATTAGAGTGAATATAATCTAGAACACCAAAAGATTTGTGAGGACTAGAGTAAAAAGAAACACGGTGATGTTTTCCATATATACAATGTTCACAAAATTCAAATTCTAGATTACAATCATAGAGCCCCTCAACCAGGTTTTTATTTTTCAAGGCTTTTAAACCTTTTTCACCAATGTGATCGAGCCTTTGATGCCAGAGCATAGTCTTCTCTGCTGGAAGTTTAAATTCCAAAGAATTTTCCCCTAGAGGGACTTCAGTCTCCTTCTCTACACGAACAACCTTCTGTGACTTTGCAGAGACACTATTACATTGAACAACAAGTGTGTCCAACTTATACAGAGTACCTATTCGGGCACCCCTAGCCAGCACCATCGAGCCTCTAGTCATTTTACAACCATTGCTTGAGAATGAGACCTGCACTCCAACATCATTCAACTTATTAACAGAAATAAAATTTTGAACCAGACCTAGTATGTGCATTACACCATCAATTCCCTCAATTCTTCCATCAGAAAATTGAATTTTGACTCTTCCACAACCAACAATTTCTAGAGATGAATCGCTTGCTAAATACACCTTTCCACCATCATATTTTTCATACTTTGTGGACCAGTCTCTATGAGATGTCATGTGGAAAGATGCTCCAGAATCAATCAACTAGACATCATCCGATGCCTGAGTTGCCAAGGCTGCAATAAAGGCATCTACTTTGCTCTAAGAAGAATCATTATTAGAAGAGTTCTTCTTCTTTTTCTCCTCTTTGCAATCCTTTCAGATATGACCAGGCTGCTCACAATTCCAACAATTCACCTTGGATTTTTTTCCAGGAGACTTTGATCTCCCTTCTGATTTTGATTTGGAATTTTTTTCCTTCTTCTTGCCTTTTTCTTTCGATCTACCACGAACAGCTAGAGCCTCCTTTTCCATCTTAGAATATTTCCTTCTCATTTCTTCTGACATCAAAGAAGCAACCACATCTTCCATCTTGAAAGTGGTTGTTGTTCTCCCAATAGCCATCACTAAATGATCCCAAGAATCAGGCAAAGAACACAAAAAAAGCATACAACAATCTTCATCATCAATTTTCACACTCACAGATATTAACTGAGCAATCAATGTGTTAAACATATTCAGATGATTATCCATATATGCCTCTTCCTCCATCTTCAAAGAGTATAACTTCTTCCTTAAGAACAACTTATTCACCAAGGACTTGCCCTGATAAATGTCTCCAAGCTTCTTCCACAAAGAAGATGTGGATTTCTCTTCGTGAAAGTTCAGGAGAACAGAGTCTTATCAACCCTTTTGTTTTTTTGTCTGCAAGGTCCTAATCTTCTTGCTTCATGCTAGAAGGTTTCGTTCTAGACACAACAAGCCAAAGATCACAATCCACCAACAGGTCTTCCATTTTGAGTTTCCACAACGCAAAATTGCTACCATTGAATTTCTCAATTTCAATCTCCCTTGATGTGCTTGCCATCTTAATCTACAATCAAGATTACCAAGTTTCTACAAAACTCCCACTTCAGAATTGACACAAAAAACCAACCCTACCGACAAGGATAACACAACTGGCCAGGCTCTGATACCACTTGTAAGGAAAGCAAAGGTGTGGAAACATTTTCCTAATGACAATTCTAAGAAGAGAATGCAGATTTAAGGTTCAAAATTCAATTACAGTTCATTAAAGATGCACATTACCAAGAAACATATAAGAAAAAATTTCACAACACCTAATAGACACCAGATTTAATGTGGGAAAACCCTTTTGGGAGAAAAACCCACCACACCAAGCAAAAGTAACTTTGTATTACAATAAACAATGTTCACATATAGAGTTACAGACTCGTGCTTCCAAGGATGTCAATTCACAATCTCAACAAAGGTAGCATTACAAAAAAAATTGATCAATCACATTCTATCACTCACACACAACTCAACTCTTAAACACTACTTCAATGCATTACACATTATAGCATTTTTTGAGAATTCAATAGCTGATCTACATCACTACACCCATACTCGGAAACATACCAATTCGGTTTCCATTCACAACAACAACACACCATCAATCAACAATTACCATATCAGGCCAACAGTTGCCAAGTCATCCGGTCAACATCGTTCGTCTAGAGAAATACATCCAAACGTCCATCACAACACTATCGAGATGTCTAAGAGACTTTCCAAAAAGTCTCAGCAAGCTCACCATGTCTCATCGACATCGTTCCACCAACCTTGCACTAGCATGTCGAAGAGACATGACTCAATGTCCTAGCGACACCACCCAGGTCTCTCCAACACAATCGCAGTACAACGGTATGTCTACCACACAACTACCATGCTCAACCAAGTATCACTGCAGGGTGGCGGTATACATCGCACTACCACTAGATAGCTAGAAGGCTTCCGCGGGATGGCGGTACACACCGCACTATCGCACATCTCTCAACTAGTAGTATAGCGGTACAAGCATGAAAGTAACACTTATGCAATTTTGAGCTGATTAGTGACAGAAGCAGCGTTATACCAATGAGTTTGAGACACATTTTCTCAACAATGACTATATATACATCATCAAAATTGTCTACGTCAAATATTTGATCTTTCTAAAGAATTATCTTTCATCCTCTGATTAATAGAACCACTCCCCTCACATTTTATCGTGATCTCGATTGAAAAATTAACATTTTTGCTTGATCTCTCGAGGGGGCAGTATACCAGCATAATTCTTCCGCTAGGGCAGTAGTGGGGCATATGAAAAAATCATAAAATTGTTGAATTTTGATCTTGACAAGATTATTCTTTGAACCAACACAATAGGTACATTGCTTCAAAGAGGGGAAAAATGTAGACATTCAAATTATCTTGATTGATATCGTGCACTCGATCCTGATTTACTAACATCAATTCTACCTAAATCACTTTTTTACTAACCATTTAATCGAATAATCTTTATTCAATTAAATTCATCCTATTTCCTCTGTTAATTAAATAAATCAACTTTATTTGATTAAGTCATCATCTTCTTTAATTAAATAAATCATTTTATTTAATTAATCCCAATGTTTCTCTTTTGATTAAATAAATCATTTTATTTAATTGAATCCTAAGTAATCTCCTTTAAATTGAATAAATTAACCTTTATTTGATTAAATCTAACATCATCCATTTTAATTAAATAAATCAAACTTTATTTAATTAAATCTAATGTTCATTATTCTTCCCATTTGATTTAAATAAATCTAAAAATCTAAATCAAATGTCATATCAACTAATTCTATCTAAGTTAATTAAATCTTAATTAACTTTGACTCTAATCCATCAAAGCCTCTAGATTTTGCAACTTGCACAAGTAAATTCTTTTATTTGATTTATAAATTCTTTTATTTTCATTCCAAATGGCATCTCTTTGGAATATTCCTCCAATTTGAAATCTCCCTCTTAAAACGACTTGTCCTCCAACATGGCATTTAAGCCTCTTACATGTCCTTTTTCTTGAGCCGAGTGGCATTAACTCACCTTTCATCTCTTCCTCCACAATCCATCTTTCAAATTTCAAATTTCCACCTAATTGCATTTATCATGCACATTGATAAAAATGTGCCCCACCTCTCTTCAATAGCATGTTGACAAGTGGAACATTGTTATTGGTTCATCTTTAGTCCCACATCCTTCATGTTTCTCATTCCTCCATCCCTCTTTCCTATTAATGGAGAGCTCTTTTATTGATTTTGGATCCACAACTTGAGGCAAAATCACTATCTATAGATTTTAAGAAAAGTTCATCTATTTCCATCCAAGTCTTCATATTTTTTCATCACCATAGCTAGGTTATTGAGGATTTCATCAAGGAGCACACAATCTTCATCAATCATCATCAAAATCTTGCAAGGAATTGGGAAAGGGCTACTTTCCACATCAAAGTAGCACCAGTTCCCCCATGGGATGCTGGTTTGAATGTCTTGAATGAGATTTAGTAGCTTTTATTTGGTTAATTTTGATTTGTTTCTTGTTCTTGAAATTTGAATGAATTGCATGGGGAATGATTGTTTTAGACTTGTTTAATGACTAATATTGGGTTGTTTGATGATGTTTGAGCAGGTCTAAGGCTACCATTTACAAAGTTAGTCATGGCTTAATATAGGGCCTGCTTTATAATCTCTAGTTGATGAAATTGCGAAGACCTGTCTCTATCATTCAAGAATCTTTCATAGAAAGGGTCTCCAAGTTGATCCCAAGTAGCGATGGTATTAGCTTGCAGCGTGTGGTACCAATCCAACACTTTACCCTGAAAGAGGCTGCGAGAAACCTTATCGCTATATTTTGGTCTATAAATCCATGTACTAGACACACATTTTCCACACTTGTAGGTGTTCAGATGGTGTTCTTGAGCCATCTCTGGTAAATTTAAGTATAGCTTTTAAAGAGAAAACTAGGATAGGGGCCAAAACGCGGGTGCTACTAGTGCTACAAGAGGACTTATGGCATCCCACGCCACATAATTTCTATTAGTGACTGGCAACATGGCTAGTGGAAGGGGTGGAGGGAGCATAACATTCACTATTTGGGTTGTGGCTTGTATTGTTCCTAGTGGCAGCACTAACAAACTAGGGTTATTCACTATTTGGGATCTAGTAATAGGCCGATGGCTCATACACCCTCTTTAGATTTAGATTCATTTAAATAGTCCCACCAAGCATGCCAGAAAAAAAGAAAATATTGATGCAAAAAATTGGCAAGGTAATAGCCTTTATGGGAAACTCAGTTAATGGGGGGACCGATTACACTAAACTAAGTGACCTCTAGGTTTTTAAAGAAGTCGGCTTCTTCTGTAATTTGGGTTTTGGAATGGGAAAAGGAAGAAAATATATAAAAAAAAGATCTAACTAAGGCGATGTGCCAAGGAATAGATATAGGCACAATAAACCTATCTTTTGGGATTAAATTTAAGGGCCCGATTAGCAATCTGCTATGTTCCAGAATAACAGAAATCAAAGATGAAAACCTGAACAATTCATTCAATGATAAAATAATTTCCATATTCATTTACTGAAAAGAAGAGTCAAAGGCATGGTCTAACCAACAAACTTTTATTTAGAATTATAGAAGTTCTGCAAATAAACAATTAAGGATAACAATGGCATAGTATAATGTTTTATCAAATAGCTTAAGAAAATAGAGAGGCTGAACAATGGCACAGTATAATGTTTTATCAAATAGCTTAAGAAAATAGAGAGGTCGAACAATGGCATAGTTTGAGAGTCTTATACAATAATCTAAAAGCAATACAAAAGGCTTGGTGTCTTTTTCCTAATTTTTCTTTATATTTTGAACTCATTTTTGGAGGGAAGAAGCATTATATATAGATAAAAATTTCACTGCCTGGCGAGCCAGAAACAAAAAAGATCTTGTATCACAAGCAATGATGCCTGTAGCAATGATTTCCTTCGGTCGCTGCAATAGAAAATATTCAAGCCATGGAATGTAGTCACTTCTCGAACAGATGCATCCCCTCCGACTGATGGCAGTGGTCCTAGCAAACTCCTTCACAGACATGTGTCATTCAATCATGCAGTTGTTGGCAACTCAAGGGCAGACAACTGAGAGGGGGGGTGAATCAGTTGTCACCGAATTTCAAACTTATTCAACTTATTAACCTTATTCTCAAATTTGATCATTAATCATGAAACCATAAATGAACAACACATCAGAGTCACACATAACACCAATATTTTTACGTGGAAACCCTGTTAGGGGAAAAACCACGGTGGAGGTCAGGCCACAATATTATACCCTGTTAAAAGTATAAGGAATTATGAATGGGGAATACACATTCATTCAAGCACACTTCCTAGAGCTCACTGCTCAAATACAAAATAGGCTTACTTCCCAAAGGAAGACACATTGTCTTACAGAAAGGTTCTGATTAAATCCTTCAGACTTTGAAATGAGAAAAGTAGCATCTGCTAATGCCTAGTTATAGTTCTGGTTAAGCACATGAACACTTCTTCACTCTTCTTGACTATTCTTCTCTTTGCTCTGCCTTTGAATGATCTGAACTTTATTCGCACACAAGACTCTTACACTTTGCACACACATTCCTTCAAGTGATAAAACAATCACTCTTATATATCTGCAACAAGAAATTACATCGCTATAAGTCGACTCCAAAGAAATAATAAAATGAATATAAATAGTCAGCCCAAAGCAATAAAGATTATTCATACGAATCAACCAAGGTTGGCTACAACATAGTGAAGACCAAAAATAGCATCCTCAAACATGAACCACTTCAATTAATTACTCCTCGAAGATCCACAACACACTACAACACCTTGTCAGCCAAGAACATGAAAAACATGAACATGCAAGAGAAAATCTCATATCACAAGCACAATGATCAATGCAGATGTGCAACACAGATAGAGCATGAGCTAGAAACATCCACAAGCATCATGAAACATCAAAGAAGCATCCACAAAACTGAACTTATTGGAATCACATGATCTCCAATTAGGAACACAAATTGAAGTAATAGAAAACTGTCAAAATACAAATCTTCATAACTTGATCAAATCTTCACTCGGATCTCTAAAACTTGATGTGGATAAACTAGATATACTCAACAAGAACCCTTTAGTCCACAATATTTGAACAACAATGTATTGATCACACCAACAGAAAGAACTTCACTTCATCACTGACAACCTGTAGCACTTCTTAGTACAATTTTCTCAATATCCTCGACATATACAACTTCTAATGCAACAATGCTAATAGTGTTGACATCAATGAAAACCACATATCAACAACACAACACAACATCCAACAATATCCCCCTTTGAAATTGACAGAAACACATGATGTGAAAAATACCATCAACACAACTACGCTTACTCCCCCTTAGGTTTTGACTCTTCTTTCTTCAACTCTTCTCCCCACAAAGATTTTCCACATTGCTCTTCTCCCCCTTTGACATCAATGGAAAATATTTCTTCTATACAAGCTATGAACCACATATCTAAACACCTAAACTTATGAACATCTGTCTAACTACTCCCCTGAGTAGCAGGCACCACAACATCAATCCAAATCAAAATATGATCATGAAATGCACGGATTGATGCAAATCAATGCATCCTTAGTTCTTATTTGGAGGGGTAATCACGCCTAACTTCCCTCTGAGATACTCAAAAGTATCCTTAGGCAATGACTTTGTAAATATGTTTGCAATCTTCTTCTTAGTAGGCACATACTCCAATCTGACTTCCTTTTCACTTACTTTCTCTCTCAAAAAGTGAAACTTGATAGATCTATGCTTGGTCTTGGAATGCAACACCAAATTCTTAGAAATGTTAATAGCACTTGAGCTATCACAGAATATAACAATAGGGTCATCATACACAACTTTGATATCCTTCAACATCTATTTCATCCACAGTACTTGAGTATAATTATTAGTAGCAACAATGTATTATGCCTATGCAGTATATAAATAAATAGCATTTTGCTTTTTGCTTAACCATGAAATCAACTTCTTTCCCAAGAAAAATTCTCCACCACTAGTACTTTTCTTGTCATTCACAGCTCTTTCCCAATCGGCATTAGTAAAGGCACTCAAATTAAGATCATCATCTTTAGAATACCATAAACCAAAATCAACTGTCCCCTTCAAGCATTTGAAAATCCTCTTCACAATAGTCGCATGAGATTCTTTAGGATCAGCTTGAAATCTAGCAACAATACATACAACATTCATGATATCAGTCCTAGTTTGAGTCAAATAAAGCAATCCACCAATCATTGATCTGTGTCGAGTCTAATTTTCCCTTGGAGAATCATCATCAGTTGTCAACTTGCATCCAATCACCATAGGTGTACCAACTGGCTTTGAATCTTCCATACAAAATTTCTTCAACAATTCTTTCACATATTTGGACTGAGATATAAAGATCCCTTTATCGAACTGAGTAATTTTCAATCCCAAGAAAAATTTCATCTCTCCAATCATTGACATCTCAAACTCATTTTTCATCTCATTAGCAAACTTCGTACACAAGCTATCATCTCCTCCAAATATGATATCATCAACAAAAACTTCCACAATCAAATCTTTATCATTATTCTTGAAATACAGATTACTATTAGCAGTACCTTTGTTAAATCCAAGCTTCACCAAGTACTTATCCAATCTAGCATACCATGCTCTAGGGGCTTGTTTGAGTCCATACAATGCTTTCTTTAATCAACAAACCATATCTCCCTGATCAGTCAACTGGAATCCATCAGGTTGTTCAACATACACTTCTTCTTCCAATTTTCCATCTAGAAAAGCAGACTTGACATCCATTTGATAAAATTTGTAGTCTTTGTAAGCAGCATAAGCAAGAAACAATCTCACAGCTTCAATTCTAGCAACAGGGGAAAATGTTTCTTCAAAATAAATACCTTCCATCTATGAATATCCCTTGCATACTAGTCTTGCTTTGTTTCTAACCACTTCACCTTGTTCATTCAGTTTGTTTCTAAAGACCCATTTAGTTCCAATTACATTCTTATCCTTAGGTCTGGCAATAAGAATCCATGTATCATTCTTCTCAATTTGTTGTAGTTCCTCTTTCATTTCTTCAACCTAATGTTCATCTTTGCATGCTTCATTCACATTTTTAGGCTCAGTCTTTGAAATCAAACAATATTCTTCTGCAATATTTCTCCTAGTCTGGACACCTTTGTTCTTATCACCAATAATTTGATCTTCTGAATGATTCAACCTTACATACCTCGAAGTCTTCTTAGAATGTTCTTCAACTTCAAGCTCTTCTGATCTCTCTTATGTTCTTCCTCTAGTTTATCCTTCCTCTTGATCTTCTTGATTCACCAAAATGATTTGGATTTGACTTGAGTTCTAACCTTTGTTTGTACTGTCATTCTGATCATCAGAATCATATCCACAGGTTCTAGTTAGTGTACCAAAGTCTTCATCAACCTTAACATTTGCACCTTCAACCATTTTCCTCAATCTCTTATTGTAACACTGGTAGGCCTTACTTTTAGTAGCATAACCTAGAAAGATTCCTTCATCACTCCTAGCATCAAACTTTCCAATATCTTCATCTCTTTTGATATAACACTTGCTTCCAAAGATCTTGAAATATCTAATAGTAGGTTTTTGACCGGTCCATAGCTCAAAAGGAGTCTTACTAGTATCACCTTTAATTTGTACCTAGTTAAGTGTGTACACAACAGTATTCAGAAATTCTCTCCAGTAGATATGAGGTACATTTCCTTCCAACATCATGGTTCTAGCAACATCTAGAACTGTTCTATTCTTCCTTTCCACAACTCCATTCTGTTGAGGGATTCACGGTGAAAACAATTCTCTTTATTCCATGCTCTTCACAAAAAGAATTAAACTCACTGGAAGTGAATTCACCACCTCTATCTGATCTCAGACATTTAATCTTCAGACCTGTCTTTGTCTCAACCACAACCTTAAAGGTCTTGAACTTTTTCAAAGCTTCAAATTTCTCCCTTAAGAAAGTAGCTCACATAATCCTTGAATAGTCATCAATAAGCAACATGAAGTACCTATATCCTTGTACACTTCTAGTTCTAGCAAGACCACACAAATCAGTATGCACAAGATCCAACAATCTATTTGAATTTTGTTGTTTACTTCGAAATGAAATTATTGTTTGCTTTCCTAATTGACATTCTTTGCATATGGTATTAGTAGGTTTCATCAGCTTAGGAAGATCTCTCACAACCTTATTGGAACTTATCTTGACAATATTATCAAAGTTAACATGACACATTCTCCTATGCCACAACCAAATTTCATCAATTTGAGCAATCAAACAACTTTTACTAGCAGCACTCAGGTGGAAAATATTACCTTTCGTTTTTGTACCTGATGCAATCACATTTCCATAATTTCCTAATATTTTGCACTTACCATCCATGAACTGAAGATTGTGTCCCTTATCAACCATCTATCCAACACTTAAAATATTATGCTTCAAACCTTCAACATACAAGAAATCATCAATATTATGCTTACCATCAAGAGAAATGCATCCTCTTCCACGGATCACACTAGTTGTATTATCACCAAATCTCACAACACCACCATCATACTTTTCCCAATTCACAAACTTACTTTTATCTCCTGTCATATGATGAGAAATTCCATTGTCAATTACCCATTCATCTTTCTCTTCAACTCGAGCAGGTAGGGCTTTCTCCACATTTGTACAACTAGCAGATTCAGTAGACACAGGATTACTTTCCTTGATAGCAATAAACACAAATTCATCTTCACTTGCATTTCCTTTGTCAGATTCATCATTTGTCACACCTTCATCAACAACATAGTAACACTTCTTTTGGAATTTAGGATTGTTAAATCTTGGCTTGGAAACTCTCTCAGGACACCTTGATGCAAAATGACCTATCTTATTGCTAGAGAAACATTTAATATGCAACTTTCCTTTACACTTACCTTGTCCTCTGGCTTCTCTTTTCAAAATCAATGCTTCAAGTTTTTCAAGCTCTCTTTCTTCTTCATCGAGCTGTCTCATTTCATCCTCATACTTGAATGTCTTTCTAGATGAACTTTCACCCGGATCGTATCTTTGTCTCTCTCTTCCAGAAGTAGTGGCCTTGAATGCAAATTCAACCTTAGGAAGTACATCACCAAATTCACTCAACTCAAAAGCAGTAAGCTTATCAATCAACATATCTCTGGTAACATTTGTTATAGTCTGGAGCTCTTCAATAGCACTAGCCTTGACTTTGTAAGAATCAAGCAAGGATCTAAGCACTTTAGCAATATTTTCGGATTCGTCTATTTGTCCACCAACACATCTGATACCACACACAATTTCATTCACTCTTTGCATGAAAGGAGTAACATTTTCATCTTCACCCATTTTCAACTTTTCATATTTCCCTTTTAGACTTCGTAGCTTAGAAATCTTCACATTAGCATTACCTTCATACAAGGTTTCCATATTTTTCCAAATCTCATAAGCTGTCTTCAGATCCATCACATTTTTCCTCTTAGTATCAGTCAAATCACTCAACAATGCCTCCTTAGCCCTGATATTATACTCAACATCCCTTATCTCAGTAGAAGTAGTAGGACCATTCTGTGGAATAACATATATATTTTTTGTAATGCTCTAGTAGGGTTCACAAATGCATCTCAGATGGCACTCCATTCGAGTCTTCCATAAAGAATAATTTGTTCCATCGAATCTAGGACTATCCTTCTTATAAGTTTCCATCCCAGATCACCTCAAGCTATTAAACTTCTTCCAAGGAACCACAAGCGCTAATACCGATTGTTGGCAACTCAAGGGCAGAAAATTGAGGTGGGGTGAATCAGTTGTCACTGAATTTCAAACTTATTCAACTTATTAACCTTATTCTTAGACCTGATCATTAATCATGAAACCATAAATGAAAAAAACATGAAAATCACACATAACACCAATATTTTTATGTGGAAACCCTTTTAGGGGAAAAACCACGGTGGAGGTCAGTCCATACGATTATACCCTGTTAAAAGTATAAGGAATTATGAATGGGGAATACACATGCATTTAGGCACACTACCTAGAGCTCATTGCTCAAATACAAAATGGGCTTACTACCCAAAGGAAGACACATTGTCTTACTTAAAGGTTATGATTAAATCCATCAGACTTTGAACTGAGAAAAGTAGCATCTACTAATGTTTGGTTACAATTCCAGTTAAGCACATGGAAACTTCTTCACTCTTCTTCTCTCTCTGCTCTGCCTTCGAATGATCTAAACTTTATTCACACACAGGACTCTTACACTTCGCACACACATGCCTTCAAATGATAAAACGATCGCTCTTATATATCTGCAACAAGAAATTACATCACTATAAGTTGGCTCCAAAGAAATAATAAAATGAATATAAACAGTCGACCCAAAACAATAAAGTTTATTCATGCGAATCAACCAAGGTCGGCTACAACATAGTGAACCCAAAAATAGCATCCTCAAACATGAACCACTTCAATTAATTACTCCTCGAAGATCCACAACATGCTTCAACACCTTGTCGGCCAAGAACATGAAAAACATGAACATGCAAGAGAAAATATCGGATCACGAGCACAATGATCAATGAGGACATGCAACATAGATATAGCATGAACTAGAAACATCCACAAGCATCATGAAACATCAGAGAAGCATCTGCAACAACTGAACTTACTGGAATCACATGATCTCCATTCAGAAACACAAACTGAAGTAACAAAAAAACTGTCAGAATACAAATCTTCATAACTCAATCAAATCTTCACGCGGATCTCTGAAACTTGATGCGGATAAACTAGATACACTCAACAAGAAACCCTTTAGGCCACAACCTCTAAACAACAACATATTGATTACATCAACATAAAGAACTTCACTTCACCACTGACAACCTGTAGCACTTCTTATTACAATTTTCTCAATATCCTCGACATATACAACTTCTAATGCAACAATGCTAATAGTGTTGACATCAATGACAACTCATATAACAAAACACAACACAACATCCAATAGCAAGTAGTTAATACATATGGAAGCTTATGGAGCACACACCCGCTTTTCCTTCCTTTGATGAAGTCCAAAGAGACATGTGGCAGAGGGTCGGGGCTCCGCTTTCGCTTATTCTCCTCTTGCTTTGAAAGATCAGAGAAGTGAAGACATCGTGGATGCATTCTTTTACTATCGGGTAATGGTTTCATGGGGTCCGCAAAAATGTGTACACACATGAAAGCTACGTGGCACACATACGTGGCCTAATTGAAAAGTGAAGGGAAGCAGTCTTTAAGTTCCCACGGTGAGAACATGTGGAAGCATGGTGGAAGCTGTAGGAGAGGAAGTAAGGTTTTGTGGTGAGTAATTTAGTGGATATGTGGGTATTAGGTGGAATGGAGTTCTTGCAAGATGAGGCGTTAAGTTTGTATTTTAGTAAAATAAAATTCACTTGGGAGCTTCGAGGAATTTTAAATATCTACCTCTTTGGGGTGATTGTTCCACCCATCCATTCCCAAATCCATTCCATGTTCCCAGTTCCGATCCTTCCATCCCTGCCCACCCATGACTCACACTCCAAGACCCAACCCCACTGTTCCATAAACCACACCACAACTGATCCACACCCACCATCCCAAGATAATCCAACCTGTCCCACCCACACCCATCCAAACTTCAAAAATTTAATGGAGATCTCACCTCTCAACCTTGGGGATTTTTGACAAGCCCACCCTCAAGCTAGGAGGCCCATAAGAAAATCAAGTGCACAACACATTGGACAAAAAAAAAATCATTAACAAACACAACTCTACCCAAGGGTGCACTCACAAATAATGCATTCACAAGGTTTATTGAAGGGGAGGAGAGGGGACTCTTTTCAATGGAGGACATAGAACCATAAAATAACACATTCTCATACAAGTAGAAACCCCCTCAAGGGAATTCAATACCTCAATTTATTTCACCATTTCATCCAAAAATACCACACTAATTGACAAAATTTCTAAATAAACATGTGTACTCATACCCATAAACTCTCATTCACATTGAGGAAGAAACATTCCTTTAAAGGTTTCACACCTCTCTTATCTCATACATGTACAAAGTTGTATCACATGGGTATAAGCTTTTTAACTTGAATCAAAAGAAAGTGATATATATTTTAAATTTTAAAATGATGTAAATTAATGAAATGTATATTTTATATTTGTATTTTTTTAGAAAAATAAAAAAATATTTAAATTATTTTTTAAAAAAAGTATACTATAATTTAGTTGCTGATAAAATGTTAAAAAATGAAGTTAAATGGGATGCCACTCTTTATTTAGTAATTTTTTTCTTCAATTCTTTTAGGAGTATTTATAACTTGAAACTTTAATTCACAAATTTATTTTTTCCCCATTTTGATAAATATATTTTTAAATAAATCTTAAAATTTGTGTGTACTAAAAACACAATTGTTTCCATGAGACATCACCTTTTGCCTTAAATACATATCCAAAATAGAAAAAAATCACACGATCTTGACATACAATATTTTTCTAGTGCATCATATTTTTTTAGTTTTTAAACAAATTTTATTATTTTTTCTTGACAATATAATCAACCTTATATTTTGGTGTTAATGACCTACTTTTAATAAAAATAAAATATAAATAATAAATAATAATTTAACTATTAAAAAATTATATTTTCGGAAACTAAACTTATAGTTCTACAAAAGGGTAATTTTTTATATATTAAAAAATATTATTTACATGAGTAGGAGTTGTTGAAACATGATTTTTTGAATGATTTTATTTTTTATATAAATTGGCCCCAAAGTGGTGCTACATATGCATTTAATAGACACTTCTAGTTGGAAAATTTGTGGATCATATTTAACTTAGCTAAAATGAATCTAGCTAGATCATATATTTGACCAAAATTATTTTTTAGTTGAAAATGCTTAAATTCATTTGTGCTAATAAGTTGGTTGAAATTGTGACACAACTTTGTACTTTTACCCACTGGGTTTCTCTCATCAACTTGGGAGATCCTAACCCACCATACACCTATCCCAAACACAAAATCCACAACAATGTAACAAGAAACACATCCAAAACCTCCATTAACACATTTACAATAAATAAACTAATACATTCGAAGGGACAAAATCCTACTTCAAAAAATATCTACAAAAGATGAAGAGGGATTGGTGAAGTTTTCTCCAAGGCTCCTCCAACTCCTTCCACAAAGCCTCCAAAATCCCAAGAGTTTCCTTTATCTCTCTAAAAAAACCTAAGGAAAAAATCTACTAAAGATAGATCTAAAAATAAAGAAGAAACCCTTCAAAGTCTCCAAGAAGGGTTTATGTAATGATTTCCATGTCACCTCCCCTCCTCCAATGAAGAGGTGACACATTGATCCCATTCACTTCCCCTCTTCCCTTCTCACCAAACCCTAAGGGTATGTGGTTCTCACAAATTCTCACACATGTAGGATCATTTATATAAGAGGTGTAACTTTATACACTCTACCCCAAGAAGCTCCTTGGGATGCACTCACATGTGTGAGGAATTGGGAAGCCTTAATAATGAACTTGGGAGAGTGGATTTGGAGAGTCACTTTTCTTCACCCACAAGTCATAATTTCACCATCATCTTCTCAAAGGACTTGGAAAGAGTCAAATTTTGGCCAAAACCTAAGGTTTAGGCCTCAACAGGTACCCAAAACATAGGTAGTTTACCCAAGGGCTTAAAAACAATTAGAAAAAAGTGAAAATATATTTTAAGGCCATTTAAAAATTCACTCAAAGTCAAATCCAAACTTTATCAACAAGGATGCCACTTGGCCAAAACACTAACTCTCACAAAGATTAGAAAAAATAAAAAATTACATTTATCATGTACAAAAGAAATCACATTACAATATTTATTGCAACTAGAGACCTTAGTCCCATGATGGACTAGGTTCAAGCCTTAACTAGGAATAACATGACTAGGGTTTCTTAGGGACCTCTAATTTTTTTTAACCATGAAAAGTATATATACATAGAATAAAAAACAATAATATATCTTTAATATAATAGCTAAAGAAAATTGAATTAAAATGTATACATAATCATTCACTCAACAACAATCCATTTCTTCATAGTGCAAGATAATTTAATTTAACATCATATTAAAAATTTACTGCAATTAAATTATTGGTTATGTAATGACCCTCCATTTGTGTTGTCCTTGAGTTGCTTACCGACCCGCTGTGAAGTCGAGTATTGATTGGTATGTTGTTTGATTAATTGTGTTTTAGAGTGTTTAAATTTAAGGGGCTTTATAATGTTGCTTGCTTGAAACGTATTAAATAAAAACAAAAACAATAAATAATAAGTGGTAAAATAATTATAATTTAAATTGCTATTTTGCATTGAGTTATGAAATTAATAAAAAATAAGTGTTATAAGCCAACACGATGTAAACAATTGCAGGTGGATAAAGTCAATGAAGCGGTTACACTTTTAAGGGAGAGAAACATGGGAAGTAGTGGAGCTTTCATTTGGAGAAATTATTAAGACTGCATGTAAAAGATCTTCGGTAACCAAAAGTCTACTACTTTCTTTTGAATGCATGATTAACTGATAATTTTGGGGGGGGAAGTACCGAGGGTTCTGGAATGTTTTTGCATGCGCAGAAACTGAAGATGGAAGGGGCTCCTCTGATATGATCATTAGCTATCGGAGCTAGGAAGGGTGGAGAAGCTTGCTAAGAGATTTTAACTAGATTTTCCCTTCCTTTTTGGGTGAAATATATGACCCGAGAGGGTACACTGAAAGACACGCTGCCTACATGTGAATTGATCCACTATTCTTCTCATCAATGCTCTGGAGATAGTTGTATTTATTTGGCAGGAAAGGATAGAGGAAAAGATTGATAGGAAAAGTGACATGTATCTGAAGGAGAACATGCATTGGATGCTTTTTAACAGATTTGTTCTAATTGAATGCTTGGTAACTGATTGTTCTCTTGGCGACTAGTCTGTTACGTTTTGCATGCATCGGACTAGCTTTTCGGTGAGGAGGAAGGAAGAGGAAAGATCGAAATCATTTTCTGAGGGGTCTGTTGTCAATGATTATGGGGATGCATGAAATAAAAAAAACATCTCCAATACTTTCTTTGGGGAGACAACGATATATGGAACAAGATGGGAATGAAGGAAGAGCAGGGCAGCGAATGGAGGAGAAGGGGGTTTCCGTCTGCACATTGCCTTTGCATGTAAGTTTCTTAAGCCCTCTCTGCAAATCCATTTTTTTGTATTTAATGCATTCATTGCAGGACACGAGACCACTTTTCTTCTAAGAATGTGTGTGAGGTAGTTTGCATGTCCTTTCTATGCTTACACATTTGCATACATGTCTACCGTAACTTGTATATTTTCAAGTTTTGTGAAAATCCTCTACCCTTCATGCTTGATGAACATTCTTACCCTATTCCAAAGCCCCATTTGGAACAACGAGGTTGTTGTAAAAGTTGTGGTATTTGGTTTACCTCTTCCAATTGCTTTTTCTTGAAAGTTTCTTAAGCCACTTCAACAAATTGATGTTGTGCTTTTCCTGTGATTATACTTTTCCTTGAGGTAACGTCGCTTTGAGTCATTTTGTCTAACAGTTCAAGCATTGTCCTGTGGATAAAATTTGGGATTTGATAATAATGCAAGTAGATGGCGATATTTCCAAATTCCAATATTCACTTTCTAATATACTTGGCAACCTGTCTCAGCCGCGCACTTGAACTTAATAGGAAGTTTAAAGGTTTAAATAATCTCTCTGATTTCATTGTCAACTTGTCACAGCGGCGCACTTGAACATGGTAGGGTGTATAGATTTAAATAAACTCCCTGATTCTTTTGACAACCACTCACAGATGCATCACTTGGACATAGAAGGCTGGAGAGATTTAAAATATCTTTTAGATTCCTTTGGCAACTTTTCACGTCTGAAGGCCGTAAAAATAGAATGTTGTAGAGGTTTAAATAATCTTCCAGATTCCACTGTCAATCCATCATAGCTAAAGCACTTGAATAAAATAGAAAATTTTAAAGGTTTATGTAATCCTTTTGATTCCATTGGCAATCAACGTAGCTGCAACATTAAGCACAAGCCTTGAATCTGGAGTGTACCCCGTCGCCTTCTTCTACCAAGCCGTTCTCTCCCATACCTTGCTTTGACCCTCTTCGACATGCTAGAATCCTTTTAGCCACTCTGAGATTCACCCCAACAATTTTAGGAAGATGGTCATGGTTGAAACTTTCTCTTGAAACAGTGTCTTCATGATGTTTACAAGATTTTCTTAGAAGATGTCGAACTTGATATAAGTTATAGTTTAATCCGTTAAGTACATTCATTATAGGCTTGTGTCAAGGTCGTTCATGGGTTAAAATGGAAGTTAAATTCCATAGATCATCTTTAAATCATATTATAGTAGATTTTTTTTAATTTCAAGATTGCTCTTAGTAGAAAAGAATAGTAGGGATTCCATAAGAAAAGTTGTATATTGGATTATATAGTTCAGCCAAGATAAGCATGGAAGACATTTGTTCTAAGTTGATCAATCTCTCAATTTCGAGTTAAGAATACCCTTATGTCTTACAAGAGTTATAGGCGTTGTGGCTTGACTAAACCCTTATTATAGAAACGCTTATCCTGATGAGCTTTCTATTGTTATGGCATGAAAATTCAATTTAGTTAATCAAGTTTCTAATAATCAATTAGTTATCATTGAGTAGATCCACTGATTCATCCTTTGCCTATAGCGAATCATTCTCCATAGTGGTGATGAAGGATATAGTATGACTGCAATTGTTGGATAAAGTACTTCACTTGAAATAGTTTGTATTAAAGGTATTGTGAGTTGCTTAAAAAGAAGTAAATTTCATGTTGTTGTGATCACTTGTTTTGTTGGTTGACATTGTCGTTGGCTATTGTGGTGAATTTTGGGTTTTGCGATGGTTATGAGATACTGTTTATGGGAGGAATTCCGTTTGAGCCAATTGGCCCTTGGAAAGATTTTGGTTTTGTGAGTTGTTTATGTTGGTATTTGCTTGAGTGAGATTTTGTTGTGATGACTTCACTTGTTGATTTGTAAATTGCGGATGGTCTATAATCTTTTGAGATCTTGATGTTGTTGCCATGGGGAAACTACTTTGTTAGTGATTAAGTCTTCCAGAGGTTGAAGGGATATGATTTTTACTTGCAAGAGTTGGTATGGAGGTCCGGCGACTTAGGAGGATTCGCCTTGGGTAACCCATACTGAGTTTGAAGTATTTATTTGAGTTTTATGTTGATTCACCAGATAGTGGGTGATTTTATGAATCTGTTACTTAGATGAACATTGATATTGCACTTGGATTGTTTTTATGTGGCTTTGAGCCTTGCACTTGAATGTGGTTTTTGTTACTTTGAATTCCTATTGTGAGATGGTGCATGCCTCACTTGATGCAGTTATTTTATTGGATTAGGTTTCTTGTGCAAGTTGGCTTTCCTTTTGTGTTTTTGCGATATGTTGTTAGTGGGGAGTGGCTCTTCATGGGGGTCGGCACACAAAGTGGTGCCTAGGTAACTCATGTGGAGTTAGTCTAATAAGTGAAAACTAAATCAATACATTAGGTAGTCTAAAACACTTAACTGTATAAATTATGCCTCGCTCATGGACTCAAGGGCTAGTTCAGACTTGGGGATGAGTTGAGAAGGCTTGGAATGGCAAGATCGTTATCTTGTCTTTACAAAAGATAATTGATTCCACATTGGATTGCATGTGGGGCCGATTTTTGTAAGAGGTCACCAGGGTAACCCAAGTTGGGGGTCGGGGCCTAGGAAGCTTCGCCAGGGTAACCCATGCAACATTGTGATGACACTCCACCCTTTAACAACCATGCATGCTTTGTTTCCCTCTATGTTATTCTTGAGCCTCTGTAAGCTGATGTCGGCATTTGTATGTTGATGCTTTATTGGTTATTTCTTATGTTGGGCACATCTTGTGTTGTTTATATCTTGTGTTGGAGATTGCCTTATGTTATTGTGGTTCTTGTTGTGAAGTCTTGCATCCTTGTTCTGTATGATGGTTATCGTTGGGGTCCTTCTTGTCATCTCTTAGCACGGGGGCTGGGCCTTCGGGTCCACGTGGTTGGGTGGAACGTGCTATGCACCCCATTGGGTCCCCAGCTCCTAGTCGGTGAACTGTATTGTACCTTGCAGTGACTCCTGAGTTGTACCAGAGTTGGATCCAATATTGCAGCTTTGAACTCCTTCATTTCAAATGTATCATTCCATTTTATTGTATCTTCCCCATTCATGTTGGGAAGCGGCATTGTAATATTGTAATCCTTGATTAATGTATTGTCCATGTTCATGTTATCTTATGGTTACTGGTGTATACTTACCTTTCATGTGATGTAATGATGTTGTTGTGAAAAGTAATGTAGTCATGTAAACCCGAGGGATTTGTTATATGTAGTTCATGTTTAGTTTCATTTCATGTGATATATGATTATTATGATGTATGTTAGTACTCTTAAAAAAAAATTGGTGCCATAAATGTTAGATATATTAGTATCCTTTGGGGTTGCTTGGCGGGGCATTACAGGTTAACAACTCATAATTATTTCTAACCAAAAAATATATATATATATAACATTTATCACTTCTATTAAAAAAAAACTCACTATCACCTTTAAGAATTCTAAAGTAAAATACATTGGGAACAAGATATGACCTATTGGAACAATGAGAGAAAAATTAGCTTCCAACTAGCATTTTATTATTAAATAATAAAATCTAATAAAACCACTAATACCACTACATAGTACTCAAAAAAATCTTTCTATTAACTATAAGAATGGAAAAATACGACTTCTAGGGTGAAAGTTATGAATCCAAAAATTATCCTCCTTTAAGGCTTTGAAAATCAACTCTACCACTATTCTAATGGTAGGTGCATAGTCATTGTGTCACACTTTGACAACATCAATGGTTGGTTGTAGTGTTCATAGTGCTAATGTGGTAATGGCACCACCTAGTAGTGTAGCAACACTTAGGCTTTGAAAAAATCATCCTTGGGATAAATTTTTTTCCCATAAATATTTAGGTGGTGTTGCTATTGAGGAGGTTTTGAGAATGAATTTGGTTGGAAATGATCTATGATTTGGAATACTATAAAAAATGGAGCATCTCTTATTAAACACCATTTTATTTGGATTGATAATTCAAGATGCAATGCTCTTTTTTGGGAAGATTATCGGGACCTTAATCCTCCAATTCTTAATTCCTTTCCTCGTATTCTCACCTCGAGTAAGATTTTTTTAGAAGTTGGCTGGTCTAATTTTTTTATTCAGAGCCTTCATGGTTGGTGGAGAAAACCTATATTTACTTTTTGGAAGGATTTTAGTTGTTGGCCAATAGGGGTGATATGAATGATCAAATTATTTTTTGTTCTATTTTGGCTGATTGACCTTGTTATCCTTTGGAGGAGGCTGATGCCCTTTCCTAGGGTTATGATCCAAAGGGATTTTATTCATTGTCACATGGATATAACTCTTAGAACACAAAAGAAATGGATATGATATTTTTCCTAGTGGCATAATTATTGTGGCCAAAGTGTAACTTATTTAGTTGTCTTCTTAGTCAAAATAAATGTCTCGATTGGGTCAACATAAGAAAAGAGGTTTCTAAGGTCCTTACAATTTTTTTCTTTTGGGGTTAGTGAGGAGTGTGTGTCTCATATTTTCTTCTAGTGTTCATTTTTTGAAGGAATTTCATGGCAATGGTGGCATATTTAGAATCAACCTTTTTTAATGCTACTTCTATAACTAAATTTTAGAATAGTTCAGGGTGACCTCCTACTTCAACCTCTATTTTACTAGTTGCTTAGGATATAGGTCATTTCATTCCTTGGGAAATTTGGTTGGAAATCTATCATTGAATCTTCTAACGTTATCACATTTTTACTAGGTATATTTGGAAAATGGTTTTATATTTAGTTAAATAAAAATTATTGGCTAAGTGCTCCATAGATATAGTATTCCCTCCTTATGATAATCCAATTTCAAAGAAGTTAGATTTGGGGAATTTCAATATTTCCACTAATATTGGTTTTTGGATTAAATATTTGAATAATGTGAATAGAGCTAGTAAAAGGTCTCCTCCACTAGGATTTTTTAAAATTAATATTGATGATTCTTCACAAGGCAATATGGGTGTTGTAGGGATTGGTGGAACTTTGGAAGGGATAGTGTTGAGTCAATTCATATTTTTTCTCTTAAACTATGATGGCTAGTACTTATAATCAAATGGAGGCTCAAGATGTCCTATGGTGGTGGAAAAATCTTGTGAACTAGGTTGGAAAAACATTATATGTGAGATGGATTCCATGGTTTTGGTTTCCCTTTTGAATAGTGGAAAATTTTCAAACTCTTCTTAGAGGTTGGCTTTGTCTATGGAGAAAAATCTCCATTTCTTAATAAATTTTGATTCCATTTCTTTTATTCATGTTTGTAGAGAGTGGAATGTTGTTGTTGAATGTTTTATTGAATGGGAATCTAATGTTGATCATAAAAATAATGTTAAAGATTGAGGATCTTTATCTTCAACTCATCCTTTATAATTTTTAAAGCTTCTTCAAAATTATTTGGGTTGAGGGTTTGTTTTTGTGTTTAGGTTTTTTGAGCTTTGATTTTATGATTTCTTTTGACTCTTGGACTTGATGTGTTTGTAGTAAACCTCTTTTTTTTTGGAAAAATGCTAATAGCCTATATCCTATATTAATAATAATAGTAAGCAATTACAAAAGTTCCCAAGAGGGCCTAATTACAAAAGTACCCAAGAGGGCCTAAGTAATTACAAAAGTGCCTGATCTTCGAAAGTCTGTTTTGAGAATCATGTCATGCCATTAGACGTGTTGGGAGTCAGAAGTCTCAATTCCTTCATACCACTTCCATGAAATGCATGTTATAACTTATGAAGCATGGTTGAACGTCGAAACCTGAAAACATGATGTAAGGGCACCTAGCTCCATTATGTAATTAGGGGTCTAATGTGGGGATTTTGGTGTTTTGAGTCATAGTTGATATAATAAGGTCTATTTAGACCATTTCCAATGTATGGAGTCATATAGGGTCGGTTAGAGTAAAGTTGTCGATTTTTGTGTCAATGTTGTAAATGTTGCATTAACGGTTCTGCAATTTTTGGTTGTTTTGAGAAGTTGAACAGTCACTAGTTTAAAATACAGTTATGAACCATTGGTTTTTTATGGTACAAGTTAAAAAAATCCTTGCAACCTTCGAGGCAATTTTTTGTGGGTCATTTTGATGTTTGAAAACAATAAAGAAGTCTTTGTTTATTGCAATTTCTTGTGCAATTTTGTTGCTACAACACTTTGTACGGTTTCGTACTAAGTGGTTTTGATCTAAAATGCTTTGAACTTGATGGAGACATGAACTAAATTCCTTTTGGTTACGTAGACATCCAAATTTAGACACTTAATTTATCCAAATTTATCGCTTTTCGTCTAAACATCCTCTTATCCGAGTTAATTAAGTAATATTACTATTATTTAATTAATATCCTTAATTCTGCCAAATCCCTAAGGTATTTAATTAATAATTAAATGCCTTACCCTCCTTAATCCTCTGTTCATCAAATAAATTAAATAAATATTACATTTATTTAATTCCTCACATGTCATTTTCATCTAATCTAATCCATTCCTAATTTCTTCATTAGGGATGTGCACATGCCTAATCCTTGATTAGGATGT